>JABJVR010007145.1:0-11805 GCA_025773905.1 Chitala chitala | reverse complement strand
GACATGCATTAAATGAAATAGATTTCCACCGACATTTGTTTTAGGAACATGGCTGTGTTCCATTTGTTAATGTATTCATACCTCGAGACATTGATGATATATGTGTAATATGTACAATGTTTTCCATCTATTCACTTAAACACAGGTAATTTTTGGAAAAGGCAGTGAAAATGTTCACGGTGGTTGTAATTCCAGTTTCCCTACATTCTCTGTGGCTCTAACCAATGAGGCACTAAAGAGTGAGAGTGGCACTAACATTTGTACATGCACTGTTCCATGTAAGGCATGGGGAGAAGGATTCTGTGACCAGAGAAATCGTACTTACAAAATATGCTGCTGTTCAACAGGAAATACATGGAAAAATACATGTTGTAACACATATAGCCCTCTCAGAAGGCACCAGTAGGTGCCATTTTTGATGCCTGTAATACAACTTGTGCTGGTCTCCCCCCCCCCCCGTTATTGCCGTATTATCATAGCCACATCAAGGCAAGAATACGGTGTTCTCTTGGAAAGCACCATGTTGCCTAGGACTTCTGTGGTGTTATCTATACAAGTCACAAACCTGTTATTCCATTGTGGCTGAAAAAAGAAAATTGCAGACAAGGTTATTCGGTTTCTTAAAAAAGCATGGAATAAAGGTAACAGCAGTATTGACACAATTCAAAATCACAATATTTATGGAAAATATCACAGTATCACGATCCTTGGCAATATTTAAATTGACATTAGTAAACATAATAGTACTGTGTTCCAGAATACCATTCTGTACCAAACCTTACACATATTGCAAAACTAAAGTAGACAAAATGTGCTCTGTTAGCAGTGTGCTTCATTATAGCATTTGTTACAGCATTTCTAATTTCATTACAGCGTTTGCTTTTATTGTATGGGTACCTGCTGGTGAAACACTTGGTGACTAGTTGGCTTCAAGCTGGACTGACGTTTCAGTCTTGCTTCAAGCTGCAGCCGCTCACCTTCTCCAACGCTCGCTGTGTTTGCTGGCATGGCTGTTGAGTTGTGCACAGAGGTTGCTTGTGTTGCCACACTTTGCAGCAACATGCTGTTTGCAGAGTTGTGTGAATCTGCTAAAAAATATTGCATTGATTTGGTCAGTGTCAGTATTGTAAAATCCAGAGCAGGAGCAAATGACACAAATTACATTTAATTTCTGTGTCAGTTCTTCTGTTCTTCACCTTTCATTACTATTTGGACTGGAGGTAATGTGTTTGTAAGGTTTTGAGTGAGCTTGCAACAACTACAGGAAAAAAAAAAATCTCTGTCTTGATGTGGCTGTGCCCTTTTTTTGTGTCGAACCGCTTAAAACGCCAATCACTGTGTTTACAAATGTCATTGCTGCAATAATAATCAATACATGTAGCTGATTGGTAGTCTTTTATCAGTTCACAACTACAGACAACTGTTTTACAAATTTCGAAAGCAGTATGCTTTTCTGTTATACAACTACTTGTAATAGGAGTTCTTTAAGTTCGTTGTCCTGCTTTTTTGACATGTACCATGCCCTCTTAGCTAAAGTTGGGGGTCAGTTACATGTAGCACACGGGTCACCCACACTTTACATACTTACCTGAATAAGGCTCACCACCTTTGAGTGTGGGTGCCGCCAAAGTAGGTCATCAGGAGAAAGTGCAGCATTTACCAATCAAAAGGTAATGTCTTAAATTATGCTACATTTACAGTGTGCACGATTAATTTTTCAAAGCGCTAATCCTAAGGACTAGTGGCTCAAAGACTTTACTAGTCCGAATGATCGTATACTTGCCCAAATATTTCTGAGCATAAAACTTTGTCATTAGACTGAGACTTATAGGATCAGATAATAGAAGAAAAATGCTAAAAATTGATTAAGAAATATGGAACATTTATTACAGTAAATTTACATGATAAATCTAAAAATATATAAAGCTTGAGACTCGAAATATGGAGCACGAGGAAACAAAATCGCGGCCACCGTATCACATGTATTTAATCAGTAAAATTAGTTCTTGTAAATGCTAGTCCGGTTGCACCGGTGAGAAGATATAAGTACTAGTCCGAGGTTTCAATTTGATTGTCCGTGGCAATCGGATGTCTGTAATTTCGCACACTGCATTTATTTTGGAGAAGTCAGTGACTGATTTAAAACCTCAAGCAATTTATAGGTGATTATATTGTCTCAGAATGCACCATTCAAAGTCAAATTTTCAGTCTGCTGGTAATTATTAGCTTTATGGCTGTTATTATGAAAATGTGCAGTCCTGTCAAAAGTTCAGACTTTCTCTCAGAAATATAAATTTTATTGAACTGTTTTCTCCATCCTTCATTCTTGTGTTAATGTGGAGACATTGATGATCAAGATGAAGATACAGTGTCCACCTGATGCTATGAAGTGAATGCCATGCAGGCATTGTGATGAGGAGTGTTGGAGCGAATGGGGGAAGCTGATGTGACTACAGTATTTGTATAGTCTTATAAAGATGAATGTGAAGCTGGACTATTCTACACAACACAGGATGTACAGCCATTTCTGATGTGTCAGATTTGATTCATTGATACAATAAATGACCTTGATGCTCTTCAGGTCAAACTGCTCTTTGTGTGGGACATATTTTCGGACAGCCTGTTAAATCTGGATCACAGTACTGTACATGTCCTGCTTTCCTCTCCTTCTACCATTTAAGCATGACATAATCCTGTTTTGATATGCTGTGTAAATCAGACATTTTATTTTTTTTCTTTTTTATAAAAATTTTATATTTTATAATTTTATATAAAAATTTTAATTTTAATATATAAATTATTTGTTCATCTATAATGATACCATGTGAAATGTGTAATGGAATGTGTAAGGTCCTAATTTGCCTTTGACTGTGCTTGGGTGGATTTTGTCTGCTACTGTTTGAGCTGGAGAGAGGCGTGACACACCAGGCGTTCTCTATATGTGTGTTTGCCAGGGTCATGCTGCCCCAATCCTCTATGCTGCCTGGGCTGAGGCTGGCTTTATCCCAGAGCGTGAACTGCTCAACCTGCGGAAGATTGACAATGATCTGGAGGGCCACCCCACTCCTGTGAGTTGAAGACTGCACAGGCACATCACCAAACAGTGCTCTAACAATGATGGGTGAAAAACATATAATAATGTTGTATTTAGCCAGTACTATTTTTAGCTGTCTTAGGTGCAGTGGTATACACTTGCGTGCAGTGGTATAGACTAACCTTCCTTAAAAAGGCTTTAACATCTGGTAATCATGAAATATGTGACACCACCAGACTCTGCATGTAACAGTTACTGGTTGATAAAGTGGCCATGCCTGTACCCTACAGAAACTGGCTTTCGTGGATGTGGCTACTGGCTCCCTGGGCCAGGGCCTGGGTGCTGCCTGTGGAATGGCCTACACCGGGAAGTACTTTGACAAGGCCAGGTATGGCATGAGTGAAGCCCAGCTCTCCTTTGTCTCACCCGTTCTTTACCTTCTCAGGACATGTGGCTCCTTCATGCTGGACCACCTCGTGTTGTTTATGTCCTGGGTAATGTGGTCTGCTGAGCCTCCCATGCCTTCATTAGTGTGTTCCCAGTGAGCCCAGTGCACCAGGTGCAGCAAGCCTATTCACAGGTAACCCAGTGGGAGCTGAATCAGCATACCTTGTGATCCAGAAGATCTGGAACTGCCGAATCTCTACGTCACAAATCCTGGACCACAGTTATTCCTCATGTTCTGTCTCTAAAGTGTGAGGTTCAGGTCACTTTTGAAGGACATTGTGACGTGTACTGGGGAGTGAGGCACCCTCTGTTTTTCACTGCTTGTCTTTCTCACAGGGTTTCAGTGCTTTTTAAAAATTACGTAAACATTTTATGTATTTTTACTTTTTCCCTTTTAGCTCCAAGATTGTTCTTCAGTTTTATCTTGGACGACCATAAACAACTTGGGCTGGTAGAGGTCTTGAGGAACAACACAAGTAGTTACTTTTTGAGTCTTGTTGGCATCTTCTTGTCTCTAACCTGTAATTAGTTTAACAAAAACCAATAGAACAACATGCATGGTTGTTGGATAGCCCTCAGACACACAGGCTGTGGGTGTCTGCCCTGCCCTGGACCAACTGGCCCCGGAAGGAGGACACTGGCAGAGGGTCCAGCTCTGCTCAATGTGTTAAAGGGAGCAAAATCCCAGTGGGCAGACATGAGCTGTGTGCTGACCTCTGACCTGTAGGGTCAGCGTTGTACACCCCTGGCCCAAACTTGCATGTCCCCAAGTGTAGATGTTTCTGAAGCTAGTGTTACTACAAGGTCGCCCTTTTATTGTGGAACCTCATTCCTTGAGGGAGGTCATGGGACCCCTTGTCTGAGACATTGCTGGAAGTCACAATTGCTTCCTCTCTGCTTAAGATTCATGAGCCTTTAAAATGACTAAAAAAAACTAAAAGGCTAGAGTCATGCTACAGTGCTGTAATTTTGGGGTGGGGGTTTAAGTTTTTTATTTTTTATTTTATTTATTTATTTATTTTTTTGTATCTGGAAAGTTCATGTTTGATGTATATCATGTTTTGGAATGCTGTTGTAACCGCATGCGTGTTACTGTAGTGAATAGCTTTGAGTGCTGTGCAAACAAACAAAAGTGTTTCTAACTGAAGAATTTAAGGACTCACAAAAGGTGCTCAGATTGAAGAATTGCAGTTTTTTTGTTTTGTTTTTCCCTAAATTGTTTTAATACAAATATATTGTTTTTTTTTTTTTTTTTTTTAGTTGAATTATGAGAGGTGTGTGACTAAAGTTCTGAATGCACAGTCTAACACACTAAAGCATTTGCTTGCATGAGGACTTTGATCTTGGTCTGGCGGCAGTAAATGGGGGGAAGGGCGGGGCTTTAGGAAGATTTCAAAGGGAGCTAGCTAGGCTCTTTGTCAGCCAGTGCAGTTTTAACAGGGCTAAAATGATGAGTTAGCTGTTGCACTTCATCGTCTCCCCCGCCCCTCCTCCTCCCCATTTGGCCCCTCCTCCTCCCCATTTGGCCCCAGCTATCGCGTGTACTGCCTGCTTGGGGACGGGGAGTGCTCTGAGGGCTCAGTGTGGGAGGCCATGGCCTTCGCCTCCTACTACAAGTTGGACAACCTGGTGGCCATACTGGACGTGAACCGACTGGGCCAGAGCGAGCCGACGCCTGTCCAACACAAAATGGAAGTGTACCATCAGCGCTGCGAGGCCTTTGGGTGAGCGTCTGCATGAGGAGCGCAGGCCTTTGTTGTAGGCCTGTTGAGGCCTTGTATGGCTGAATGTAGAGGTAGCTCAGGTTTTACTGTGTTGCCCTTTCCTGCCTACAGATGGAACACCTACGTGGTAGATGGACATGATGTGGAGGAACTGTGCAAGGCCCTGTGGCAGGCCCAGCAGGTCAAGGACAGGCCCACTGCCATCGTGGCCAAGACCTACAAGGGAAAAGGCCTTGAAGGTGAAGAGCTTGTGCCTTGAGGAAACAGCTCCTTGTAACACCAGCTGATTATGGCCTTTAAGTGGACCTGTGACATTTCAAACGTCTTTACAATGCTGTGGCAAGCATGCACCATTATTTTTAGTACCTGCTCAATCCTTTTTGGATCTGGATTTAGTACTCACTCTGTACAATGGTGGTGGATGTGGCTCATAAGTACATGTCTGTCCTTGTGTTCCACACACAGGTATTGAGAATAAGGACGGCTGGCATGGCAAGCCCATTCCTAAGGACAAGGTGGAGCATCTCTTGTCTGAAATCAGGGGACAGATAAAGAAAGCTAAGCCCTTGTGTCCCGAGCTGCCTGGCGAGGACGTCTCTCCAGCTGACCTTTCACCCATCTACTTGCCCTCCCCACCACCCTACACAAAGGGGGAAAAGGTAGACCTGTGGAGTGGCAGTGCCTCTTGGGGTTCTGGTAGTTTCTGCAGGCCTTCACCACTCACTTGGGTGTGTTTGGCCATGTGCACCCTCAGATCTCCACCCGACGTGCATATGGTGTGGCCCTGGCCCGGCTGGGGAAGAGCAGCCAGCGGGTGGTGGCAATGGATGGAGACACCAAGAACTCTACGTTCTCAGAACTCTTCAAGAAAGACCACCCCGAGCGCTACATTGAGTGCTTCATCGCTGAACAGAACATGGTGAGAAGGGGGGGTTTTCTTGAACTGCCACTAAGTGCAGTGGTTCATTTTACATTTCCAGTTCATTTTTTAAATGATTTTCATAGATGATGAGGGCTACAGATGTTGTCTGTTGTACTGTTTGTCCTTCTGAAGCCACATGACACCTACAAGCAACATGTTTTATACTGTAGATAAAAATGGTTACAGGTGTTCCATCTGGCACAGCTAGATGGTCACAGAGTGCTTAACAAAAATAGCAGAGTTAGCATGTGTTTATGATGTGTCAGTGTTGTCTCACATCTACAACTGTCCTGTAGACTTTACGTTGTTATAAAGCAGTGATATCTTTTTTTTTTGTTATGCAAAATTGATTGATTTGGTTTAGTTCTTGCCCCGGATTACATTTGGGGTAGGAGGCGGTCTGACTGATGGGTCTCCCTGCAGGTGAGCGTGGCCATTGGCTGTGCTACGCGGGACCGCATGGTGGCTTTTGCCAGCACTTTTGCTGCCTTCCTGTCCCGGGCCTATGACCACATCCGCATGGCGGCCATCTCTCAGTCTAACGTCAACCTGGTGGGCTCCCACTGTGGTGTGTCTATCGGTGAGGACTCCTTCCACACAGAGCACCTCTATAGATGTTGTCGTTTGTACTCAATAGACTGGTTTATATTTGAATGATGATGAAACGTGTCATCCTAGCACATCTCCCTGTTGTGTAGGTGAGGATGGCCCCTCCCAGATGGCACTAGAGGACTTGGCCATGTTCAGAGCCATTCCCACCTGCACACTGTTCTACCCCAGTGATGGTGTGTCCACGGAGAAGGCTGTGGAACTGGCTGCTAACACAAAAGTGAGGCCTAGAGGATGCTCTGGACTATGTGACCATGTTAAAGTCTCAATTAAGTGTGCGTGTGTGTGTACAGATGGTCCCCGAGGTGTTAGAGAGCATATTTTTTTCCAGAGTGCGTATTCGTTTATTTTCGACTTAACCCCATTGTAACTTGAAAATATCGTTATCAGAACACATTTACATTGTAAGTTGGGGACTACCTGTATATGGCATGTAATTTTTAAATATCCTGTCCCCTCTTCCATTTGTTCCTTAAACACCCCCTTGTGCCACATTGTCCTGCAGGGAATCTGTTTCATCAGGACAAGCCGCCCAGACACTGCAATAATCTACTCTCCAGATGAGGAATTCAAAGTGGGCCAGGCCAAGGCAAGAGACTGAAGGCCTACTCAAACCGCCTGAGCAGCTGAAGGCTGCAGTTTGCACTCTGCCTTTATACAGCTGCCATTCATGTGGGCTTGTTGGTTGTAGGTTGCCCACCATATATATTACTTGTAACTAGTTGTGTGAAGTAGGCCTTTACCTTTATATGTCTTGCTAAAAATTATGCATTAAGAAATAATTACACAGTTTGATTTATGTGTGTTCTGTTGTGAAATATTTTTGTCTAGCTGTGTACGTTTAAGCTCAGGATGACTTCTTTGCCCAGGTGGTACGCCAGTCCAATAATGACAGCGTGACAGTAATAGGTGCTGGTGTGACCCTGCATGAGGCGCTAGCAGCTGCTGATCTGCTAGCTAAGGAAGGTATGCCTGACGTGGCTTAACCTGCAACACCTGCGTATGAGACGGACAGTTTTCTGCTCATGACCACTGGGTGACCTGACGTCATATTTGCTGGCAGATGTGCATGTGCGTGTGGTTGATCCCTTCACCATCAAGCCCATGGACAAGGCCACCATCGTGAGCTGTGCCAGGGCCACCGGCGGCAGGGTTATAACTGTGGAAGACCACTACCCTGAAGGTGAGCACCCATCTGTCTGCTGTGCCCGGTCTGGCATTCTGTCACTCATTCTTACGCTCCTGCACCCCCTTCCTTCTCCAGGTGGTCTGGGAGAAGCCGTGTGCTCAGTTTTACAGGGAGAGCGTGGTGTGGTGGTACATCGACTGGCTGTGACCAGTGTGCCCCGAAGTGGCAAGCCCCAGGAGCTGTTGGATCTCTATGGCATCAGTGCCAAGGGAATTGTGAACGCCATACGCTTAGCACTTGCCAACTGAAGCAGCATACACGCCAAGGCAGCCTCATTCATTCACACATCTCTCTTTGTATGTCACATCCCATCTTCATGGTTTGCTTGTGCTGAGCTGTAGCTGTTCTCCAGGACTAGTCATGCACTTTCTTTAGATGGTGTACATCATGTCACATACTGATCTTATTAAACTACAGTTACCAACTGCTGTGTCACATTAGCCTGCACTGTGACAAATTTCTGTGACCATTACTAGTGTTGGCTTTTTAAAAATTCGGTAATTGTTTTGTCATATTAGCATTGTGTTTTATTGTCTTTCCACATTGTAATTAGAGTGAATTTTTAACATAGTTCTAAGTTGAGTATTAAAATACCACACTGTTGGAGTGTAAACATCTGTTCCATCTTAAGTTGCAAGACTGGCTTGAAACATTGTGCAGATATTTCAAAATGGTGTCATCTCTGGTACCACTTCCAGTTCCTTGAAGATTTTTTTCTTTTATAATAACATTCTGTGATTGGTCATCCATCTCTCCATTTGTGTTTGTTCTGTTGGCGTGAAAGATTTGTTGCTTTATGTTAAAATTGAGAATTTTTTTTTTGTGTGCAAAGATGAGTGTTGATATCTGCACTGAACATTACCCAGAGAGGGCGGTAGAGGAAGCAGCCTTGTCTTGACTGCAAATGTGGCATGGTTAACGGTTTAACACTTACCATTATAAATTGACTGTACAATTTTTAAAATCCAGTAACTTGGTCAGTTGTGTTTTAAAAATTACTTATTACATTGTTAGTATTGGAAAGTTACTATCCATAAAGTCTTGGAGATCTGGCTATATGCAGAGATGTTGAATATGTTATTACAAAGCTGGCATTCAAATTTTTAAGCCTTTTTTAGTTCTGCTATTCCTTTTTGTTTTAACATGACCAAATCTGGATATTTTGTTTGCACTGAGGTTTCCAGATTACTAGAATTGTTGCTTTGTTCAGTAACACAAGTGCTTTTGATGTTGTCAGGACCCTCCACTCATATCCTCATGTGTGATGAAGATAATAAAGTGGGATGAGACTTAATTTTTGGGTTGGTTTTATTTTTACTGCATGTGTGCACATGTGTGATGGAAATGTAGAGGCTTAAAGATCGACACGGAATGCCAGATTGTGTACACCAGTATGAAGACTTTAGATATAGACTGGTAACACAGTTGGTAATTTGGTCAGGAAGTGAGTTTCTGTGGCTGCATAGAAGTTATCAGCTCATGGTGATGCTGGCATTTTTTCATCCAGAGGGCCACAACTTTCAAATTCTCAAAAGGTGTCACATTCATTATGATTATTCAGGCATGGAAACAACATGAATGCTTTGACATTTAAAGGATAATTTAAAGAATAATTTGTTTCATTTGATTGGTGTAAACTGAACACTGATGATATAATAAAACATCTTTGCTGCTTAAAGTGTGCACTTTAAGTGCTTTTGTGCTGTCTTATCATCAAAGTGCACTTTTGGATTTTCTGATACTGTTTGACCTCGTTTGTGACATGCATGTGTACTCAGATTCATTGTAAGTTGTTTTGGACAAAGGCGTCTGCTAAATGGAAAAAAATGTAAAGGTTCAGTGTTTTTTGTAAATTATTTTAATGCAGTACTCACCATTGAGTGATCCCTGGTTTTGGAATGAAATGGACCTTACCAGTTTGGGAGGACAGGGGTGGTTGTTTCACAGTGTGGACTTGTAGTTTAAATTGTTGTGTGAAAAGCTGCCAGCAGATGGCAGTGTAGATCTGTGATTGTGACAGCTTGCGTTTTAGACAGGCTTCTTCTGTCCATCAATCCACTTTCCAAACTGCTTATACTGTGTAGGGTCCCAGGGGGCCAGGAGCCTATCCCAGGGGGTTAAGGGCACAAGGCCAACCCATCAAATATCAGTACTAAGACTTGACACGAAACTGGAGAATCCAGCGACGTAAACTGTGGGAAATAAGTGTGATAGATTCGGGATACTGCAACTTTCTGCTACTTTCACTGTATTTCCTTAGGATACACAGTGAACATGAAACTTGCATACTGCACAGAGCACATACACTCTGCCAGCCTATTAGGAATACTGCAATAATGCTGTATATTCCACATCTGCACAATGTATCATCACCTCTTCCCTTTGCTCTCAGAATAGCATTAGTTCTTCATGGCATGTATTTCACAAGGTGTTGTAAACATCCTTATCTGTTGATGTAACACTGGACTCAGATCTTGTCACTTGGGAAGCCACTGAAGAACACTAAACCCATTGTCATGTTCATGCAATCAGTCTGAGATGACTTTGTGATATGGCCGGTGGAGTTTCTAGCTATTGAATAGATCAGGGGCTAAATCAAGTTTTGTTTTGTTCCAAACCACCTCCTTTTTCAAAATGAAAATATTCAGAGCTAGGCTTAAATATTTGGGGAATGATCGCACCTACCGAGGCCACTATGACAGGTTGGATTATGCTCTCCGCGATGGTGCAAGTGGTGTGTGCATGCTCATGACAGCTGTGCCTCGTCTATCTACAGCTGATTTGATGTGCACTATTTGCCAAATAAAATGCACGAGTACTTGAGTTGTAATATCTGGTTTATAATATGCTGGGCAGTTTTACCAACTCTGGCTGACATTAGCAGCTCAGCTGGTGAAAGGTATAATAAACTTGGACATTTTTGTAATGTTTGAGGAGGGAGGTGAGAAAGGCAGGGGCCACTATGTAGAAAGAAAGGTTCATTAACAAGAGGCAGAAGACTACCACTAGGGGTACAAGTAAGAACCAGACTGGGATTTACAAGCACATCTAGGGCCAACCACAACTCCTAATAGCCAACAGTACACCAGTCTACACCACTCCAACAACAGACTACAGCAATAACCAGCAAAACACTGAACAAGGGGCAGGGATTAAGTAAGGAAGAACAAATAACAAGGAGCAGGTGGTAACACTGATGTAATTAAGTCAAAAGCATCAAGTGAGAAGAAATATGAACAGAGGGGGGAAAGAGGAAATAGTGGACTACCCTGGCTACTGCGGGTGCTGAACATTACAATTTTTATACTTTTGTTGAGTTTACCACATTTGCATGAGCTAATGGTTTGTTTGCAAATTATATGTGTGACAAAAAGTATTCCAGATAAATTAAGAATTTTTATTAAGGCACACGCAAAATATGGTACTTTGTCTAATTACACAAGCCCTCGCAATTAATGGGATAAATTGACTGATATAAAATGTAGTCATCAAACAAATACATTGTCTTAAGGAAATTCTGTATTCCAGACTAGAGCGTTAAGAAGAAAACCTGTTTATTTAATTTTCACATGATTTGGACTCCCACTTTTATTCAATAAGAATAAACTCAAGACCACTGCTTAAAATTATTGTGGATAAACTTAAAATTTTTAATGTGTTTCTTTTTGTTGTGTTTGTGTTCTCCATATATGTTATATACACTCACTGGCCACTTTATTAAGTACACCTTGCTAATACCGGGTTGGACCCCCTTTTGCTTTCAGAATTGCCTTAATTCTTCGTGGCATAGATTCAACAAGGTTTTGGAAACATTCCTCAGAGATTTCGGTCCATATTGACATGATAGCATCACGCAGTTGCTGCAGATTTGTCGGCTGCA
>JABJVR010007144.1:0-11806 GCA_025773905.1 Chitala chitala | reverse complement strand
GTGTGTGTGTGTGTGTGTGTGTGTGTGTGTGTGTGTATATATATATATATATATATATATATATATATATATATATAGACGTGTCTTGTCTTAGTCTAGTTGCCTGTTGTTAAAGTAATGTGAGGTTCTTGTGTCCTATTCCTTCTGGTCTGGTTAATCCTTGTTATTGTTGAACCCTAGTCCTGTATGTACCCGTCCTTGTCAGCTCTATTAAAATACCCTTCGCACAGGAGACTCAACCCTTGCCTCCGTGCCTGAGTTCTGCCTAAACGTTACATCTGTGCTATCACCTAAAATTATATAAATAGGACCTCTGTCCTTTGTCTTTAGCTAGTTTTGATTTTACTACATTTTGCATATCTTCTTCACTTAAGCTTCGTTATCACTTTTTTAAAGTTTTTTGTCTGTATCTCAGTTTTTGTGTACTGCAAGTTTTATTAATTTATTTAGCGAAGTTTCAGTAATTCTAGAAAGTCAGACCTTGAACACAGTTGCGTGTTATTTTATTTTCACTTGAGTTTAAGTCAGACATTCAGTACCTCTTTACACTTAGAGTATAACTCTAAGATACAACTTCTTTTAAAGTCAACTTCTGAACTTCTGAGCTGATTTGGGTACGCCGCCCGTGATCATATCAACAACTAAGTAGCCGGAGAGCTTGCCACCAGGCCAACGCTGAACAACTGCAGCCGAAAACACCATCAGCTAGCAAGGTCAGCTACTTCACAACATCTGCCGCTCTCCAGGGACTCACTGACGCTGCTCCGTGACAATGACAGGGTGTGAGGAAACCACCTCGCAGCCATCAGGAATACAGTGTGCCCCGGGATCCTCTCCAGCTGGCAATAACCATCACGAAGTAGGCTATAAACTTAACGAAACCACTGTTTAACTCCATATAATTGCTTAACCAAACACAGTTATAATTAATTTTCTTTTCAATAACAATAATAATAATATAATAATAATAGCCTAAGATTTTGTTTAGGACAAAAAAAGGCTCCCATGATGCATAGTATCAAAAGCTACCAAGATGTCCAAAAGAACCAACAAAACAGGATTACTTAACAGTATAACATTATTGTGGACTTTCAACAAGAATTGCTTAATACTATGTCAGGATCTAAAATCATATTGAAATTTTTCACAAATAAATGTATCAAAAACAAAATCATGTAACTGATTAAAAACAACTTTCTCTAAAACATTAGAGAGAAAAGGCAGAAGTGAAACATGGATAAAGTTAGATAAAACAGAAGGATCAAGTTGAGGTTTCTCCATTTGCACAGATAATTTTGTTCAGATAAGGATCTGTAAATGATTCCAGAACTCTATACTTTGCAGAGGCACTAGACTCTACTATAATGAACATGTTATATGAAAAGACAAAAAAATCCTCTGGGCTCAGACAGCAATCCAGGCCATCATACATAAATAACACCTATAAGTACCTATAAAAGCTGCTGAGAATGATCCAGGAGTTGATGCAAAAATAGAACACTAAAAACAAGCAGGTAAACGAGAGCTACTACGGGTGAAAGAGTGGTAATTTCAAATTACACAGGAATGTGGTCCTAAAAACACAAATCACCCAGATCCCTGATGGAAAGAGAAAAGGCCAGTGAGACACTGGATTTGGTTATGCCTGTGAAAATGCATAGAGCCATTAAAAGACTGTATGAGGTCAGCCAATCCATCCATTTACTATACTGCCTAATCCATTTCAGGGTTGTGGGAAGCCAGGTGCCTATCCCAGGAAGAATAAGGCATGGAGCAGAGGACTCCAACCCACCACAGGACGCACGCAAAAGCACACACTAAGCGCCAGTCAGCCTAACCTTAAGTGTCTTTGGGCTGTGAGAGGAAGCCAAGCATGGGGAGAGCATGGAAGCTCCACCCACACAGACCCAGGGACCAGGAGGGAGCTGGGCAATGGCACTAACCACCATGCCACAAAACCAATCTAATAGTTTCTTAAAATCAAAAGCCAATTGGTTATTTTAACAACACAAATGAATATTAAAATCCCCACATTTTTATGTGTATCCTGCAGCATGTACTGCATAGGTGGTACTTGTATGAAGTGTGTAGTTGTAGCAATGTTGCAGGACAGGATTAGTGTTTTGGAGGTGCATATTAGCAAGTTGCTAGTGATTAACCAGCCCCAGGGACTTTTAGATTTCACTCATTCTGAGCCTATCAATTTAAAATTCTAACTTCTTTAGTGTTCTTGTTGAACAGTGTCTACAGCTGTGTGTTACATTACTTTTAAGATTAAGATTAAGATAAGAGTTTACAACAGCCAGAAGAGTAGACACAAGAACAAAACACAAGAGCAATAACAGACAACCACTGGGTAGCTACGACAGTTACAAAAAGTAGTTACAAAAAGACAGTAGTAAAGTCGTAGTAGTTACAGATACAAGGTGCAACCCCAGCGTATGGAGGTAGTTCTGCTTATGGGCAGTAGTTTCATGGTTACAATAAATACAAAGTCAGTCACTCCTAACAAAGACAAATACTCAGCCATCAATATTGCACAATACCCTCAGATCCCTTAAATGTTATACTATTTCTGGCCACATATATGGTCTCATTCATCTCATTCTACAGAGAGTGAAAGTGACAAAAGCTCTATTTTTTGTTAAGAATTTTATGTTTTAACCTGACATAAATTACTTTTCTAAGTAACACTTAGAAAAGTAACAGTGTTAGCAAAAACAACACTCAGTGTTATTGAAAGGTAATACTGTGGGGAGTTCCAGGCCTGGGGTTCAATTCCCGCCTTCGGTCTATGTGCGTGGAGTTTGTATGTTCTCCTTGTGCTTGGTGGGTTTTCTCCGGGTTCTCCGGTTTCCTCCCACAGTCCAAAGACATGCGGGTTAGGTTGATTGGTGTGTTCAAATTGTGTGTGTGCCCTGTGGTGGGTTGGTGCCCCACCCAGGGTGTCCCCTGCCCTGCGCCCTAGGTGTTCTGTTGTGGGCTCCTTGCTTCCTGCAACCCTTAACAGAATGAAACAGTATAGAAGATGATTGACTTTTTTTCAATTCTCAAAGTTTTTTTCATTTTCTTTTTTCTTATGTTCAAAAAGTAATTTCACACCCCTTTTTCCAGTCTGTAGATAATGACAAATGCAAATATATTGAAATCAGTTCAGCTAACATCAGGCTATGGAATCATATCTTCAATCTACTCTACTAAAAAAACGGTGCCTTTCTTGCTAAACAATTGTCAACACTGGTCTGGTATGCATAACCACCTTTTTTGCCATTTTAAACTTTTATTAGCAATTTATCAGTGTAATGATCAACACAAAACCAGAGAAGATTCAAGTGTAAAGCACAAAATTTATCCTAAAAAGTAGGCCAAAAGCAAAAATGTATTGATCTAAAAATCACCATGAAACCAGTGTGTAGCAAAGACCACAAGGAAGATGGGGGGAGGGGTGCAGTGGGTGAGTGGGAAACATCATCTTGGAATTCAGACAGAAATAAGTAGGTTTGAATACTCAGAATTGCACATTATCAGTACTTTGCAAAGTACTGAGGAGAAGTACAGAAGATAAATGGGGTGAAACAACAAAGAGCAAGTGAGACTAATAATCAGGTGACTGTGTTCACTTACAGGGGGGCTGTGCTTATGGGTTGTGGGCGTGTAGCTGGGTAGTGTAGGCAGAGTGTTACCACGTGCCAATGTTTGTAAACATGGGCTTAGTGAACTGAGTGAAACTGAGTCAACATGGACAGACCTTATAATTAAGCTGCTGTAATTACGTCTTCACTGTAACCAAATACAGCAAGAAGTAAACCAGCTAGCTCTGACTCATGGGAAAAATTTAAGTTTAGACGAAAGTTCTGGATAGTCAAGGTCTACAGTATGATTTACACTTTCAGTGTTAAAAGTGCATTGCAGCAATTAACATCTATCATCAACTTACATCATGTGTCACTTTGAGTTGTCTACCTAACTATAGGATTCAGTCATTTTTAACTGTAAATTGTACATTAATTATTTTTCTGTTTCCCTGCCTTAAACATGAGATCCAGAAACTAAATTATTATACATTCTGCAAACCTATGCAAACTGTGCTGTTCTTCTAAAAATGTATGCCCTTCTTAAAAATAGGCTACAGTTAATTGTTGTTTAATCTTTAATTTAGCCATTGTCAGAATGAGACCCTAGTCGTTAAATTTATACTTTCCACAACTCATGGGTTGAGCATTACACATCAGAATTTAAGCACTGTCACCGTACATACTGTTGATCTTGGTTCACTCTAACATTCACAAATGTTTTGAGCCCTTACGACTGCCTGTGAACTCGTCCTGCTTTTTGCTGACTCTAGACCAGGATGTTAGTCTTTAAAGAGTAAAAATTACTTTCATGAGGCAGCAGATAGAAAGTCAGTGAGCAGTAGCCTATTTTAAAGTTTTTCAGAAAGCAAACAGTTCAAAATTTGTTGTTTTATTGACACTGAGTAGAAAAGTTCAACTCAAAATAAAGTATGCATTGTTTTATTAGAGAACAGTGTTAAATTAATTGAACAAGCTGAATGTTTAGATATTAGAAAAGTTTTCTACATTATCTATAAGAGTTCTTGTATTTTATGAAAAGGAAATGTCTTTGGTTAGCCCAAATAATAATGGTGCATTGGTGTTTTTACATTTCCTTTGAAGCAGGAAATGTCAAGTACCTGAAAGACACGGTCAAGTACTTCTGCCGAGAGCAAAGAAAAGACAAACTCATTAGAGGAAACTTAGTCTACACAATTAGAAGAAGGACAATGAAGCTTGTAACAGGGGATTACCTTCTTTGCAAGACAATCACTTTAAATGACAATTAACTTTCCAACAATTTTTTTCCATTGAACTGTGAACATGTGACTGGGATGGTATCCCTATTGTTTATTCAAATGTGATATTAAAATATGAAAATTCTCATTATGCTACAAAGTGCTTCAATGGGTATTTCTTCATAATTCCATTATACTTATTATTGTACTCTTTTTCTGCTGCTGTCATATAGAAAAGCTTGATTATAACAGCCATACATCTCATTCAGGACTAAAGCACACATATACTTGAAATTTGATGTCAAATGTCTACAAATGGAATTATTTTTCCCAGTTCAAAAATAGTTAAGGTTCATTATTTATGTGAAATTTTCTGGAGAATTTTATGTACTGTAAGTAATAACGTCTGCAAGCACAAAATAAATAAATAGACAAATAAATAAATAAATATAAATATTCCATTAAATTCTGAAATAACACTGCAGTGTGCATACAAGTAATGTCAGGAAACTGCTTTTGCTTTGTTTCTCCACAGTGTTGCCAAGGGAAAACTGTGTGCCATTTCTCACAGTTTGTCTGGAGTCTTTGGTGTATGGCCACGCCCCCTCATTCTTTCATTACCTCATTTCATCATTTTCATTATATCTTGTTTCCTGGGTGGTATGGTCTAGTGAGTTAACATGGTTTGTGTTTCATGTCTGGTCCTATACTATGTTTTGTTTTTCACTGTAGTGTTGCCTGATGTTGAAATCTTGATGGTATACTTTTTTGTTGAGATGTACTCTTTTATGCTGTTGGTTTTCAGAGTTAGTGCCCTGTTTTGGATCTGTTCTCATTGATTCACATTCCTTCCTTATGTGCTGTGTGGTGTTTCTGCTTGTGTTGGTTTATAGTGTTCTTTGGGTTGTTGATTTGTTTGTTTGTTTAACTTTCCAAAAAACTCTACAAATAGACCTCTCTGTCTTGGTGGCTGCTGTTCTGCCCAACCATGACTCTAGTCATCACAAATGAAAATGTGTATAAATGTTTTTTTGTGTTTTTGTTTGCTTCCATCACGTACAGCTCTAGATCTGGTCATTGTTTTGAATGCATTTTAACTGTGTATTTTCATGAAAATTAGAAATGGATGTACAGAGGAACACATCTATAGTAGTTGATATAGTAGGTATAGTAGTTTAAAGTTTATAGTAGTAGTTATAGTAGTTTAAAGTCTATGAACAGAAAGCTGCTAATGTAAATGTTCCATTAATTAATTGGTTACTTATAAATCTTGAATAACCTGATTTCTCCAGAGAGCAGATACAAAGTAAATCCTCACATCCTGTTTCCTGTGTACGTGCACTGACTGCTCATATTCCCACAACTCCTGGAGAGGTAGGTCTTCTAAAGGCATTTTTTTTTTTCGCAACCAACGGGTTCATGATTTTCCAAGAGAAGAGTTCACCACCTCAAGATAAAAAGCTGCCAGTAAGGAAGAACCAGCCTTTTACTTCCTTGATATGTAGTCATTTATATATTTAAATTTAAATTCATACTACCTGCAAAGAATGGTGAGCCCTTCATTAACAAAAACATGTGAAAAGCATAAAATGTATGGAGTTCTCAACACTGTAGACCAGTTAAAGACCAAAGGTAATTAACATATTGAAGATGATTTAACACATTCCAGAGTAATTACCATATTTCTGCTTCCATGTGTCAGGTATTTCACATGAAAACTGAGAGGGAAGTTGAGCCTTGATTAGGCATGAAAGCACATAAGGAGTAAAAGCTACAATTAGCTGTTATCCTGGTCATTACATGTTCTGGAACTTTTAACCTACAGTTACGCTTTAAAATAGACTGACAATTATGGTACATACACAGTTATGTTCAGTGGCAAATTATCATATTTATTCTGAAAGAGGTGTGTAATGGCAGGCAGCCATAGGAAACTGGGGAATTATGTGAATGTAATAAACCTCAGAGTTTAGCTTGTTTGTTGTTGCTCACATTTCATTGCCACAAAATTTCAAATGTTAGACAAATTCAGAGGTCAGTTTGACTGTTATTTTCTACTAAATTTCTAAGAATTACACCAAGCACAAACATTTGTGAAACTATTAAGGAACAATAGGATTTGATCAAAATGGATAATCAGTAGTGGTCCAGTTCACACCCCCCCCCCTCACAATACTAGGCTCACCTATCTTCACTTGTTAATTATTAGTAACAACAACAACAACATCTTCAAACTGCTTTTGTACTTGGGGAGGCTTTGAAGTATAACTGATTATCATCATTGTCATGATACCCATACTTGCAAATGATGCAACCAAGATGCAAAATGTACAGTGTAGAATAGGGCCAATGACAAATTCTTGCAGAACTTTTATAGGTTAAAGACAGAATATACAATCTAACTCCCCCTTCTTTACTGGAATTGGAAAATAAAAAATACATAGTTAAACCACATATAAGAGTAAAGCTTGTAGGCTGACAACCTCTTGGATGAAGGCTACAACAATGATGGTACACTTGGGGCTCTAACAAAGCACCTCGCTCAGGTGTAGACATATGGGGAGAAGAATGACAATATGGGCTCAGGGCAGAAGTACAGGGTCAAAGTAGGCTAAAGTAATAGGTCTTCATTTTGAATTTAAAAAACAGAGACAGGCAGACTGTTCCACAACCTATGGGCCCTGTAGCAATATACCTGTACTTCCATATGGAATAACGGAAAGGCCCACTTTCTGGAATATTATTGAACATTTTGGAGTTAGATTAGATTCCCTAATTACAGCAACACTTGACCTTTAAGTGCCTTATATGCTAGTAAAAGAACCTTGAAATCAGTCTTATACTTAAGAGGAAGACATTGGAGTGAGGATAGTATGGGACTTGTGTGGTCATACTTTCAATTTCCACAAAAAATTCTATCAGCTGCATTTTGAATGCACTGTTGAGCAAATCTACTGCACATGATGGCACTATTTTCTGAGTATATACAGCTGAAAGAAAGCACCATTATTAAGCACTGTTTTTGAGGTGCTGAAAGCACTCCGGTGAGATTGCTTGAAAGCAAAAGGGTAGACTTGAGTCTAAAATGAAACCTAGACTTTATTACAATGTAAGTTTTTAATGAAGCTTTAATGAAGCATATACATGCCCTGCACAACAGACACAAGTAGTCAACAGTAGGAAAGGATAAGGAAACTGTAGGCTTCACTATCTTTATTCAGCTGTGCTGTCTCCACTTCTACTCCCATTTACAGTGCACCCATGGTCATGTGATCTTTTTTTTCTATCCTGTAAATGAGATGTCATGTTGTGGAGCCAAGCCAAACATAACAACTCAACATTAATCTATGAAGATCTTTCCATGACAGCATGTTAAAGCTCTCTATTGATTTCATAATCATCATATTGATTTAGTTAAACTTTAATACACAGGCTATATTTGAACTGGGATGAAAAATGTTAGTATATTCTACAAAGTTTGTAAACGAAGAGGGCTGTAACGTTGAGCTAATTAAGTATAGGACAGAAGGTAACAGGCACTAATTAACAACACCTATTCAATCCTGAAAGGTCACCAGAGCTATATACTGTCTTCACTTCAAAAACAGCCCCATACTGATTTAAATGTAAAAAAAACATGATAAATTTATAACCCATGAAACCCCTAGTTATGGTGGCTCAGTGGGTAACACTCTTGTCTCACACTTCCAAGGTCATGCTGGTGAATGAGTTTGCATGCTCTGTCCATACTTGTGTGGATTTTTTTCCAGATTCTTTACTTTTCTTCCTCAGATATCATGTTTGGTTGAACCTTAAATTAATCTTATTGTGTGTGTGTGTGCGCGCACGCCCTGCAGTGGCATGGTGCCATTCAGAGAATCTCCTGCCTTGTGCCCTTAACTACCTGGGATAGGATCCAGGCCACTCACAGCTCTGTACAGGATAAGCACTGGAAAAGAGATGGCATCCCTCATGTTTTCCCAGGTGTCACCCATCCAGCCATCCATCCATCCATACTCCACATTGCTTACCCTATACAGGGTTGCAGAGGGCTGGAAACCATCTCACACAGCTAAGGGTACAAGGCAGAGTACACCCTGGATGGGGAGCCATCGCATCACAATGCACAATCACAAACACACACACCAAATGACACATTACAAGCAACATGGAAACACTAATCAGCTCTGGGAGGAAACCAGAGTACCCGGAGGAAACCTGTGAAGCACAGGAGAACATGAAAAATACACACATACAGACCAGAGGCAGGACAATGGCCCACAACCCTGGAGGTGTGAGGCAACAGTGCTGCTGAGCTAGCTGGAATGCATAACCTTAGTACTGTATACCTGCTGCCGTTTACATTTGAAAAAAGGAGCCAGTGTGGTACCACAGAAACTATACTGCTTACCTCATTGTAAAACTTTAATTTTACCTAATTTTATTTTACTTGGTTAAGTTTAATTACAGATGTTTATTGTAGAATTAAAAGTAATAATAGTTGAAATTACTTTTGAACAGTGTTAAATAATGATGAGAACAACAAAATAATAATAATGAAATAAAATTTTTAAAAATTACATCAGAGCAATCACAGATCACCTCCTGTTTTTTTCCTTATTACAAGTATTCTTATTGCTGTGAAATATTCTGTTAAAACTTAAATTGCAGTGTAAAATCTAATTTGTTCACTTTACTCAGAGAAAGCATAGAAACTGGCTGCCTTAAAAATTCTTATGTACTTTATTTATACAAGTAAAGTGGATTCAACATGTTTTTCTCAGTCCACTTTACTTCAATAAATTACATACTTGGAATTTTTAGGCATTCAGTTTCCATGCTTTTTCTGAGTAAAGTTAACTAATTTGATTTTACAGTATAGTTATAAAAAAGTACTCAGTGCCTACCAAAGTCCAAATGCATTAGGTGGACATTGCATTTAAACATGAACAAGTGCGATTGCTTTTTTTGAGATGTGGACTTTACTGCACTATGTACTTGTTTTGTTTAGACTGTGCAATACACTGCACCATGTAGTTGTTTTGTTTAGATTGTGCACTACACTGCACCATGTACTTGTTTTGTTTAGGTTGTGCACTACACTGCACCATGTACTTGTTTTGTTTAGGTTGTGCACTACACTGCACCATGTACTTGTTTTGTCTCTGTAAACAGGTCACTGTAGCTATGACTGGTTCATTTACATATCATTGAAGTCAAATGCAAAGATTGAAAATGTACTGTATGTAAAGGATGATGTTGCTGTATCCAAGGCATTAATCTAAGTTAAATTCATATTACTGGCATCTTGTGGTCAATATTGGAACTGTACTAAAACACAACTAATTCATTTAACTAATTCAAACACAAAAGGTAAATTGTGAATTTATGTATTTTATTGTTAACATCAGAATGCAATTGTTTTCAAAATTTTCACAATTTTTTTTTTTTTTTTTTTTCCCCAAAATCATTGGTACTTAGATGAAATAATCTCACTTGTAGATTCTGGATGTAACAACACTGTACCTGAATGGTTTAAAATGCAAATTCAAAGTAAATTACATTTAAATAAAGTCTTCTTTGCACTTCTAAATTGTGAAATATTGCAAATGAATAAACGTATTAAAAGACTGTTTAATTTACTGTTCCTTTTCAATTTTTTTATGTGAATCGTACGATTTTAAGTGTTTTGACATTTCCTAACATATTTTGATATCGCATGTGTGTTTAATTCTAAACCTCATTATATTTATTTATTTATTTATTTTCCCAACTACCTAGATACAGATCAATTAACATCTAGGTTATATTCTGTCCAAGAGGAGTGATTTGGATGTTGTGCAAATTATGGGTTTTATATATATATATATATATATATATATATATATATATGTGTGTGTGTGTGTGTGTGTGTGTGTGTGTGTGTGTGTGTGTGTAAAACAAATTAAAGGACAAACCAACATAATGTTATTGGTTCTTGGATCTTCAGACCTGATCATGTCCTGCATTGACATTCTCAGTCACCTGAGGACAAGCTGCTCCTCCGTTTTTCCTTCCTTCTCACTAAACCACAGCACAGTAATTAAATTTGCACTGCCAACCACAATGTCTGACCACGTTTACCAACGTCTTTCCCATAGATCTAAATGCGAATGTCAATTTAGTCACTGTTCCTACTGAAACACTACCCAGCTGAGCAGTCTTTGGAACTGAAGCTCCTGCCATCCATCCTCCAACAATGAATTCTCTGTAAAAGTCACTTAGATCTTTTCCTCAGAGCATGAGTGGATGTTCATTGTACCATGCAGGGCAACTATGTGGAAGCATCTACATTCTTTACATTCCTTTTTTCTCCGCTCAATTATTCAGGTTTGTGGGTCTATCAAAATAGGATAATTTTCAGTCTACAGCCGCATACATCTACTACATCCCCAGGATTTTTAAACTATTTTATTTTCAGGTGACCTCAGATGTACATGCAATCGAACGTTGTGCCGATTCACGTTAAGCAACACATATCTGTACTTGCATTTATTACTTTAAACTACTGTCTTTTCAGAAACACAAAATATTTATTATTTAGCAAACATCTTAAACAAGCACTGAAATACACCAGCCTGTAAATACAAGTCATTAGGTCAAAAGTGAAGCAGCAGGAACCATTCAAGACATCATGTGGAAGCACATGAGCACATTACAAAAGCATCCTGACTCTGTCATCAAAAAGTGCACAACTGAGCAAGTCAGGGACAAAAGGCACCGTCAGTGACACTTATCTGTCAAACACAATGTAAGGCGGGCTGTTCACTGGCACATGTACACACACAGATGGCACACTGTCACAGCACTTACACAGGGATGAAAAACAAGATTCACGTTGATGGAACATTTCCATCTCCGTCAACGATAACAATTCTGTCCCCAACAATAAATGACACACACACACACACACGCACACACACACGCACACACACACACACACACACACACACACACACACACACACACACACAC
>JABJVR010007143.1:0-11806 GCA_025773905.1 Chitala chitala | reverse complement strand
TATATCCTGTATTCAACTCTGCTACATGTCCTGTATCCTGTATTTATGTGTGTGTGTGTGTGTGTGTGTGTGTGTGTGTGTGTGTGTTAAATTTATTTACATATTGTTAGCAAGGTGCTAAATAAAAACTGGAGTAAATTAACATGTGTGAAGGATAAATAATTGGCATGCCACAAAAATAATGAAAGAACTAGACAGTTCACTAATACAAACGCAGTTAGTTAACTAGTACAAAATTAATTGACGGAAATGCACAACTATTGCATATTATTGTTAGGAAAATTAGCAACATGCCCTTTGCACAAACACTTTAATCACAAAACGTGAAAAAAAATATTCAGTTAATTCAAATGAAAACAGTTGTGCTCATTAAATTAGCTTCTCCATGTGGAAAGTTTTTTTTTTTTTTTTTTTTTTTTTTAGAAAACAAACAAGCAAACTGTTTTATTCTCACAGACTCTTTTGTATTTCCCTCTCCGCCTCAGTTTCTGTTATAGCAGTGTCTGTTTCCCTACATAATTTTTCTTCACGTTAGGCAGACCTGTGAATGAGATCTAGCTGACTGTTTCAAAAGTAATTTAAAAGGATTCAAATACTTCAACATGACAGCTCTTAATTTTTATGTACAAATTACTTACTTTTCCTTTGTTCTCTGAACCACTTCAATGACTTCTGCGATCTTCAGAATAAAACAGGTAGACAAGCCCTGAGTACCAGAGCACATAGCAGAGGCAGCTCTTCCTCTGTAGCTTCAGCCAGGAAAGGCTGTGCACAGAGGAACAGGTGTGCGGTGCTGCCCAGACATCAACGAAATAAGATGTTCTCTTCTTACACGTAGCTTCAGCTTCCCCCGAGAGGCTTAATGATCTTAAAAATAATAGTGAAAAGGTAGTGCATAATTGCTGCAAAACTGTAAATTTTTTATGAGGCTGAAAATAATCCCAAATTTACTCTTCAAAAGTAATGTCTGCCTCTTGGCTCATTTGTACACTCTACAGTTAACAAAGTATTCACTTCAACAGACATTAAGGAATGTTATCTTAGCCATTTCCTAAGCAGCATCTCTTAGGCTATATTCCAATAATGGCATAGTTGCAGTTATAATATTTTGCTTCATGCTGAACAGACCAATATTATGCAGTACTTTTTTGTATATAAAACTGTTAGTGTTGTCCTTTGTGTAGTATGCCTTTGTAATGTTCAGCTAATGTTATGCTCAATTTATATGTAACCGTCAAGGTTTCAGCAATTGCATCCGCGATGAGACGCAGGTGAAATATCTGTTCTGCTCACCCAGTGATACTTTGCACAAGGTGCTGGGAGATGGATTTCAGAAAGAAAAAGCAGATGAATGAATGCAGATAAACGACAGTCTGCGATGTGAAGAAAGCTGTCTGATAGGGATGGCTGCTGGGTCCGTCTTGCGTGTGGAGGCCCATGTTCAGTTCAGCTGAGTGCTGAATTCTTATTAGGTTAGGCTGACGTAACATCTGTGAATAATGCACGCTAAGTAAAATAATAAGGTGCTAATAGGACAACTATAACCAGGAGATTTTGTCCCCCCTGAGAACTGCATCCCCCACCCCTCACCTGGTACAAGCAGGTTCTGGACCCCTAAATCGCTCTGATGATCTACATTTTATAAAGACGAAATTTCAGTCTACTGTGAAACAAAGAAAGCGTGGTTGATTATTTAGATGCAATTTGTTTTTTTACACATTATAATTAATTAGATATTACCCAGTTTTTTAATTTAGATTTTTAAGTTTGGCTTTTTGGCTCACCTTTGTCCCCCCACCCTTTGTGTGACTTAACATCCATGAAAAATTGATACAGCCAGTAACAGGAATCATAAAATATGCTCTTCTTTCACTATAGATGTTAGTTGATTTTTTTTTTTTGTATAGTGCTTGTGCCACATTTAGTAAGGTGCCCCTTGTATAAACAGAGGCTCTTCATAATGAAATGAATGCTCTTGTCTGCTAAAAGGCATTTTGCTTGTCATGAAGGCCCAGAATACTCAAATAAAACCATAAATTTAACAACATAATTATAGTAATGTTTGATGAGTTAAAGTATTGAAGTAGCATTCTTTACTTATTTTGTGGTCCTCCCAAAAATAGCAAACTCCAGCATTTAATCCAATTTGATATATTTCACCTTGGGACATAAAATAATTGAACCAAAGAGCAAATGACTAAATGGGGCAAAACTAAAGTTAATTGTTTGAATAGTATATGTAAGACTACAGTCCTTGAGCTGCAGAAATATCTACTATTATCCACATTAAATTTAAATGAATGTTTGATATTTATGATCTGATCTGCTATTAATTAAAGGCTAAAATATAGTTAATGATGTCTCAAGTCATGTTATGCTCATCAAAGGCCAAAGTCCTGAACCCTTAAAAACAGGGGTCTCAAACTACTAGCCCACGGGTCAGATCTGGCCCAAAAGTTGTTTGAATATAGCCCCTTTCTTGTTTATATTTTCGGATTAAGCAAAAATTTTTTTGCTTGTTTCATTTTTTTCTTTCACTTTTGACTATAAAGTGTAGTGTTTTTCACTTCCATTTTAATCACCAAGAAGAAAAAAAATCGCAAAGTCTGACAGCCAACAACTTTAGATAGCAATGCCTACATTCACTTCTTTGTCTACTTCTCGCAAACGTTCTGTCTGCTTGGTTGGACCACATCAGCCCCCATAGGAGAGGACCATCTGACCAGTGCCCTCGATGTAATTTCAGTTTGAGACCCCTGCTGTAAAGATGGAGTCAGAGGACAAGAAAGTCGTTTTGAAAAGGGACACAGAAACTCGTTTCAGATGCCTCCTTCACTCACTCCGGAGCATAAAAAATTGGTAATATGTCAATAAAGTGGAGGGAACCTCCACAAGTCGTTGCTACTATGATAGGCTTTCTCCAAATCAGAGAGCTGTTAAACCTGAACAAAGACATTAATATGATGTCCTTTTAATTTAAAGTCGGAGTGACATTCACGTTAGGAATGGATCTGACCTTTCCAAGCTTGGTTTGATATTTAAAGTTAACCCTACGCTGCTTTCAAATATCTGAAGAAATTAAGTATTTATTTACTGATGAGAATGCTGATGTTAAGTTTGCAAATGTTTTAAAAAAAAAAAAAAAATGTAGAATTCCCACAAAACGCCATATATTTCTCACAGTACATTATGCAAATTAATAATTTCTGAGCCTGGATGTTCTCCAATTTAATTTCCCAGAAGAAAAAGGGTATTTCTTAGGTAACGGGCCAATACAGTTTCTCTCCAGTTTACCTGGTTACCTGCCTCAGCTGAAATACCATTTAAAACTAATATAAATCTATGCTTGTGGTGCCACATGCCTCTTTGTAGAGATTAAACAGGAACTTTACTGGGTATTACTCACCTCTCTGTCTGTACTGGCAATTTTTACATGTACTTTGGTATCAGGCTTCAGGCAAAAAAAAAAAAAAAATGGAGTAGTCAATCCATTCACTTTGCTGTATGGGGAAAAATTAATGACATGATAACTTTTTTCTTTCTTCCCTGCTTTAACAACAGGCTTTATTCTGCAAAGCATCAACCTGTGTCCATTTTCATGGGTGGTCATTTATTTTCTATGCGGGCGATACAATATAGTCAGACGGTTGCTGAGAAAATAAGCTTTTTATGATCATCTTTATATGTTTCTGGTGCTCAAGAAGTACTCAAGAAGCCAAGTACCAAGTGACTCAAGGTCCTTTGCATGCACGCTCACACACACACACACACACACACACACACACACACACACACACACGTGTGTGTGTGTGTCCAGAGTAATTTGTTGAGGGTTGCATGCTGAGGTTTTTGGGCCAGCGGTCTTACTGTTAATGCAGTTTCCTTCTAAAGGCAGCCTGTTTAATCACCTGGACGCACCTGCAAATGGTCCTCTGTAGCTCACAGCTGACCTGGTTGAAAGGAAGAGGGACAGCATCAGGACTGTGCTGTGGTCTCATTGGTCAGTTTTAATGCTGATCTCCCAAGTGATTAATTTCTCCCATTTTACCTGGACGGTCACCACTCGATTTCTGCAATCTGAGCCGACGAGCCTTTGGAAAAGTTGCACGTGCAATTTAGTAATGATCAGAGCCCCTATATCCCAAATGGCTGGGAATAAAACGTGCCCCAAAGTGGTTAAACCTCACCTACACTTAAATGATGGATATTGGACTGTAATTTGATGAGCAGTGAAAAATGTATGAAAGATTTAAACTCTAAGAAAGACCACTGTTCATTAAAGATTTTTGAAAGTCAATGGATATGATAGGCTTTAAATACATTTAAATTTATAGCCCAATTGAGAAAAATATCATGACACACGTTTGGTTCTATAAGAATGAACCATAAAAAGTTACCATTTCTTCACAACCATCATTCAGACACACATAATCACTGCAACAAATGCAGGTTTCATAAGCTGGAAATGTAATTAAGTGCTTCTGTTAATTTAATTCATAACACCTGGGTGAAGTTGACCCTACAAGCTCATGTTCAGGTGTGACACATTTTGGGAGGTGCATTGCCCTGGCCCTGTTGGCAGGCTGCCATACGTAACGTACCTCATTCCTACAGTTCTCAAAAAAAAAAAATCATATTATATTACCACTGCAGTATGCCAAAAGACAGCATGCTTGTTTATTTATTTATCTTTTTTTTTTTTGCAGGAAAACAAAAACATTGATCTTTTTCAAACCCACGTCAGTTAAGCTGACCTTTCTCTATTTGACATGAAAAGCCTTAAATCATCAAAGAATTACATCAATAGACAAGAGTCCCTTCATTCCATCAAGATGTCAGCTTATTTCTGGAGACGCGTGTATCTTAATTTTGGCCAAATTAAAAATGACAGGCAGCGTGTTCTTCTTATTTTAACGTCTCCCAGAATTCCGTGCTGACAACTTCAATGCGGTTTTTGTTCAAGAATTTTTGACCCATGGCAAATAAGACCCAAAGTCACATGTGTGTTATCTGATTCTACCAATTAATTAACAGCTTTGGCTCTCAACAGACTGCTGGTGTTATATATATTTTCCCCTCTTAGCTGAAAGCTAGGAGCAAGTAGTTACAGAAAAATCCAAAATATTTCATCAGGTTCTCATACTTATGTCTGTATAAATCGAAGGTTGAATAAAACAGTGAATGTCTGTGCACTGTGACCAATTTTTGGATCTAGTTTAGGTATGAAAGGTTTTTCCAGCCTCAGAGCTCTGCTGGATTCTGTTCTCTGTGTGCGGTAGGGCACGCTCTGCTACAGTCTCGCCTTCCATATAAGAATCTCCCCTAAAACTAAGATGTTTATGGCTGCGCTAAACCAGTTAACAAGAGTATTAAGAGAGGAGTCAGACGTTCACTTGGTTGTGGGCAAAGGCAGCTCATGACAACTGACCAGGCATCGAAAAACACATTCGTACAGGAGTCACTTAACATTTTTAAGGTGATCAAGGATGAAAAAGGTATTTTAAAAGGTGGAAATGGCTGCTATGTAGGTCATTGACAGAAAAAAGAATGCGTGCAAAACTCACACAGTACTGTACATTCATATTAATGATCATATTAAATGCTCTTTATTTTAGTAACAGTATGCATTTAGTCTATAACAGCTTTAAATTGGATTTGTTTGGGATTGTATTTTATTTCTGTGAAGTTTAAAAATTTTTCTCATCAGCTAAAAAGGAATCCTACTGCAAACACCTTTAACTGCATATTAATGTCCTTCTACTATGCGTGCATTTCATTAATTTTATTCGTTTTTAAGTAGGTGATGAGACGCAGGCCATCACTGCATAGTCTCAGGGTAGAAGTTAAGGTTCTGCACTTAACTAGCCTAATTAGGCTCAAACCCTTTAACTAACACCATAGTCTTAAAATATGTTCCAACCTAATAGATAAATGATATTTTTGCAAACAAAGATCCAACTCAATGATAATGTTATTGCACTTTAAAATAGTTATGGAAGGCAAAGTGAACTTTATCCATTGATAGGACTTCCTGCAGTTTTAATCCAAGTACTGATCAGATAATCAATATATTGCTATGCGCTTTGGTGGCAGCTCTAATCGTACATTTATTGAGCTGAATGTGGAGAGAACTCATCTCAAACTCAGACCTGTAATGCACACATCAACATATGCTCTTTACTTGGGTGGTCTTTGGATTTTATGGTTGGCGTTTTTCACCTGCTATTTTGTCAACAAATATTCGTCGAGGTTGAAATTGTTTTTCGGTACATACTGCAGCAACCTTAAAATTTTTTCATGGCATGTGCGACTGGGTATGGAATCTTTTTATGTGCTGGCAAAGTTATTAAAATGCCAGCTGAGAAGCCAGTCCATTTGGTACTTTGCAATCAACCGGATGCGACTGCACTGAATGTTCTCGCCCAGGCATTTGATAATGACAAAGCTTTTTAAGATGTACTTTTACAACAGTTTTCTTTCACAGACTGGTTTGGGACATGTTCATTTTAACCTTCTCATTTCAGTTATGCTATTTGGCCTATATAGGACCTATATTTTACTGATACATTAGTGTGCTTACCTGGAGGTGTAATATATAGTATATCTATTCCTGTGTTTCTTTATTGAAAGTTGAACTGTATTTCTGAACACAACATGTTTTTTTTTTTTTTTTTTCTAACATGAAACTATTTGCTGTAAAATACTAATGGCATGTTTAATTTGTTCCAAAAAATATTGTGGACATTTACAAGTCCTGCTGGTGATTTTAGCTCCTCTAGACTGTTAGGAAACTATATTACCTAATAATCGATTTAGCAGTATTTAATATTTATCAGCTGCAATCTGATGTGGTGCAGTGAGATGTGTATCTGTTTTCTAGGCGTTTTGGGAGGAGAGCACATTAAAGGATAAAATATGGCCCTGCTCAGGACTTGGGATGAAGTTGAAGTGAAAGGGGGCCCTCCCTAGAGCTCCGCAGTACCATCCGGCACTGCTCAAGAGTGCCATCATCTTAGGCTTGCCCACGATTGCCCTTCAAAGACTGGAGAGGTGGGTGTCCGCCGCGCACGCTTCCCCTGCTACGCCTCTGCTGGACTGCAACTTGGAGGTGCCGAGGGGAGTGCTGAAGGGCTGCGAGTGTTCTCCGAGGTTATCAGCATTAAACAGGGAGAGAAAGAGAAAAACACACGTGCCACTCTCCAAGTGCACAGTAATGAGCTCTGCATCATTACTAACTGCAAACAGGGATCTGTTTATCAGAAAAATTAGAAGGTACTGTTGCGTTACTGCCAGTGTATTTATACAATAATAATCATCATTACCACCACCATCATCACCATCGTCATCGTCATCATCGTCAGCAGCGATGTCATCATAATTAAGCACAGATCATCTATAGAAAAATAAAGTGCTTGTGAACGGAGTCTGTAAACACACGCTTTCTCTGTTTGTCCACGTTTGAAGCTAAGTGTCTCCTGAGAAGGCCAAAACACAGTGCACATGCAAAGGACCTTGAGTCACTTGGTACTCCTGGCAGTGCGTGCGTGTGTGTGTGTGTGTGTGTGTGTGTGTGTGTGCGCGCGCACGTGTGTTTGTATGCCTGCATGTGTACATAAGCACTTCATTAAAATTTTGTCTTTCGGTTGCCTGTACCTTCCATTATGACAGCGAGCTTCATGCATGCAGATGTCAGCCAGTTGAATTCCCAAACTCTGTTGTCAATAACTTGGCTTAATGTTGGCTATATTTTTCATAAGCGCTGTCATTTTGAGTGTTCAGTCAAATTGTTGACAGACACTGTGTGAACAAGTGAACACTCACCTTTGTTGGTCTGCATACAGCGCCATTGTGCCATAATTCTCTGCACCTGCAACACTCTCACCGGGCATGGAGTTTAAATTGTGGAATGATAAAAATACAGGGTGACCTCATTTGTGTCTAGTCTCTTGATAGATGGAGCAATCTTCTTTGAATTTCTTTTGACGGAACAGATAGAGCACGTCATGCCCTGCATGGTTTGTGGAGTAAAGCACAATTTTCGGCATGCATTGTTTATTTTGGAATGATGTAGTTAAGATTGATGAGTGCACAGAGAAACGTCAAAAAGGATGGTTCTCGTCGTAATTGAGTCTGAAGGCTTTGACGCGTCTCTCTATGATTCAGACCCTGTGATTAATTATTCAAAGATGCAGAGCCTTTTATGTTTACTTTCTTTCATGGAAATAGATTCATCCAATAAAATTACCTAAAAATTAGGTAGAGATCTTTGCTGTAACCTATGGCAACTGCAGTTCCATTGCTACTGAGTAAAAGTGCATTGTATTCACACCAGGCTTTTGGTGAAATTACTAACTGAATGGTGTTTAAATCTACAGCCTACATTTAAAATATCTTTTTTTTTATTCAACCCCAGGAGAGCCTAGCAGGCTCTTGGTCATTTACAAATAACATTTAGAAACACATCCATGTTTGTAAAAAGATTAAGTTAAATCTAAATGCTGAAAATATCCCAGTAAATACAAGCAAAATATTTGGCTCACAGCTTTCAGGCATTTGTGAACTGCATCCCGCAACAAAAGCAATAACAGTCCCATCTTACAAGAAGTTTGTTGGTGCCATGGAGACTCAGTGGTAGGCCTGAACACCTCCAGTGTTCCTGACTTTCCTTCCAACAGGGAGAGTAGTGAGAAAGAATTAGCAGATTTATGCATCTGCTCATCCAGGAGCACATGAGACTTTTATTGCTTAACTTCATCTTGGCTGCATTTGGCAGTCTTTCAGCATGTGGATCCTGGGAGTTTTATGGCCTCTATTTGTCATTACACACCCTGTGCGGAACTGGGCCGGCACTACGAATGAGGGACAATTGTACAGGGGGGAATCCTTTGCTGAGCCAGCGCTTTAGAAAAGTCTACGTTCCGTGGAGGACTGTTGGATGAGGTCCTTGGAGAGCACCGAGTTTGATGGCCAATTGCAGAAGAACGTTGAAGAGGAAGGCCCAAAAGAAAGAAGAATCTGTGTGGTAGGTGGAGAAAGTGGAAGAATCTGGGGTCTCACATCACTGAAAAATGTGTACCGAACATCTCTTGTATTCACTTCCTAACCCCAGGTAACTTGTTGTGTTGGATACCATGTCCACTTGTCTTGCAGACTTCTAAGGAGCACACCTGAGCACTGAGATGTAAGAACAGTAGACAACAGAGGTTCTAGCAGCAGCGACACTAAAGGGTGCCATACACACCAAATAAGGTCTGCACTCTCAAACTATAGACACAGGACATGGGAGAGGGTTGACCTTGGTCTCATTAGTTTTCTGGGATGGCAAGCAAGATGAGACTGTATATAAAATGAGATTGTATATAAAAGGCACACTTAATTGCAGGTTTAACATCATACACAATATACTGCAAAATTAAAGGCAATGTGCTAGTGTTACATTACACCTGTTAAAACTTATGAGGATACTCAATTAATTTAACTATTCTCCATAATTGTGGTGAAGATGTGACGTCTTATGAAAGCTGTGGTATAACATACAGACCTCGTTTTTTGAGGATCCCAGAGAACAAGAAAACACGAAGGGACATCCGTTATGCTTCAGAGGCTTTAAATAGTTCTACCTTTTTTCCCTTCAGCAAATTGTTTGGAGGTTCACAAAGGCCACCTGCATTGTGAGGATTAATCGAGCTCCTGCTCTGACGGAAAAAGAGGGGGAGAGCTTGTGTACAAGCGTCACTGTTGCTTTGCCATGGGCTGATTGAGATGGTCCTCTGATAATGACAGGGGCCTTGGAACAGTTTATAAATAAAAAGAGGCATGAATATCATTACGATGATGGATGACTGACCTTGCTTAAAGAGTTCACCGCCATCCCCCCACTGCCCCCCTCCACCTCACCCCAATGGTCCTCACTTTTCCATGTGCAAAAAGCCTGACATCAATGCAACATGGTTGTAGTGCACAATTGTCTGCTGGCAACTTATGACCATGGTGTGCAAGTGTGGAAATAAAAGCAGTGATAAATGAGATCTTTTCGGTTTGTGAGAACTTCTGAAAATGCTAGCCATCAACGGTGAATGAAATGGAATGTTAGTGTTAGAATAAGGCAATATACAATGGAAACTAATGACAATTTTCCACTGGCGCATGTCATCTGTGCTGAGCCATACTGTGAGGTTGGAGCACGAGTGCTGCTTTTCTGTTGAGCAGGTACGACTCAGAGAATGCGCTAATTAACTTGGTGATCTGCAATTAGATGTAATATTTGGCCCGTCGTGAAAACATGACATGACTGCAGACAACATGGAGGAGGTTACGGTGTTATTTGCATTTGCTTTCATTATTTCTTATATAAGAAATATAATAATCATGATAATGAAAAGGAATTTGTCCATTGATTTAGCGGATGTGTTCTGAAACACCATTTCGTTTCCAATTGATACTTCCAAAGATGTGAGCTCAAAGTAGCAGTGCTCTTCATGCTATTTTGTTTTTTATTTGGAATTTGGAAGGACAAGTTTAAGCAGTTTGGTGGACATCATGATTTAAGAAATAGATTATTATCATTTGGCAAAAATGTTGCACAATGGCACTGAGCTTATTACTGTAGCACAGACTGCATATCTAATATGGTCACGTAAAATCAGTAGACCATGGGAGACTAGTATCTACCAGATGATTCATTAAATTGAGGGAAACCAATGAATTTACAACAGAACTGACTAAATGCCTATAACTGCAAATGAAGTCTTTAAATGGGAGGAAGCAGAAACAGAGCCTGACATTTTTCTGCCATTCAGGGATTTACCATTGAAAATATTAAGTTAGATTTTGTGACCCATGCCTTAATAACTGAACAAAGATTAAGACAGGATTCCCTGTACAGTTTTACATTTGTATCAGATAGTTCTGAAGTGATCGGCACCAAATGGATCTAGAGTCTGTTTACAGATAGTCATATTATAGTTAATAAATGGGACAGTTGTATTCATCACACTGAGGTAACAACACTTCGCTGCTTTGCTTCCTGTTGATGCACGTCCAAATATACATAGAAATGCTATATGTAACAGGCTAACATGGGGGAGATGCCTTTAGAGAAGATGCTCAACTGGGAGAATAATTGGTGAAAAATTGACGTATTTCTGTATGGGGCTGTGTACATTCATTTCCTAAACTTTTCTTTGGTTATACAATGTTTATGAATGGTTTTGTTTGTTTGTTTGTTAAGAACGTATCGATATGAGTCCTTGTAACATTGGCAAACAAAATCACATTCTGTTTGGTCAAGACAAGACAAAAGAAACATGCACCTTTTTTGATAATTTGTTGTTGAGTTTATGGTGGTCACACATGTCTGCAGTCCACTCAGAACACAGTGTTCTGTCTCTGCACAGGTAAGAGACAGACTGTGTCTATGTGTTTAAACCATAAAGCAATGTTGTACCAGTAACACATGGTAACTTTATTTTTTTATCCTTTTCGTACCACCAGGTTTGCTGCTGTTTCTGTGTATACTCTTTACAGGTTAGCATCTTTCTTTTTTTTCACGCTATATCTTTGCTCCCCTATTGTATGCAATATAAGTAGCATGAATACAGACTATGGTTTTCACTTCTATGCAAATGTTTTATTTTGAATCAAATATATTGTTTTTGGCACGGTGGCGTGGTGGTTAGCCCTGTTGCCGCACACCTCCAGGCCTGAGGTTCAATTCCCGCCTTGGGTCCGTGTGCGTGGAGTTTGCATGTTCTCCCTGTGCTTGGTGGGTTTTCTCCGGGTGCTCCGGTTTCCTCCCGCAGTCCAA
>JABJVR010007142.1:0-11807 GCA_025773905.1 Chitala chitala | reverse complement strand
ACGGCGCTGTCCGCTGGACGGACACATGCAGAGATTGGTAATGGCATGTGCCCAGAACACTTTAACAAAAGCGCTTTTCGGTGAGGACTGTCATCACATTAACCCCCCCCCCTTGCTGTGCTCTTGTATATCCTCCAATTTGAGGTTCCCCCACCACTGCTGCATTGGAATTCTAATTATTTCTTCTAAATTGCAGATACACCCCCCCCCATACACACACACACACACACACACTACTGCTTTCCCACCCAATTCTCCCTCTGCTGCCTGTGACAGACCGCATTAGAATGTCTCTCACGGATGTGCAGCTCTCCTGTTATAGGTGACCTCAGGCGAATATTAATTTACTGTAATGTTAACAATGTTGCGTCTCATTCCCTGGCTGTGCCCTTTATTCACCCTTGAGCCCCCCCCCCCCCAGCTAGCTACACCTCCTCAGCATCCCTTCACCTGGCACCCTCTGTCTGGCACACCTGTGGGTGATCTTACTGTGCATGGTCTTTCTCAACTGTGACTGCCAGTATGCTGCTTCACTTACTTAATTAGCTATGGAATTTGACATGATTTTACTCCATGTTCTGTGATATGGATTTGGCCTCTCATTTGACTTGCTGGTAGGAATTTGTGTTGTGATAAAAAGAGAAAGGTAATTGGCATAGGGTTTTTTGTGTGTCTGCAGACGGGTACAAAAACATTTGTAAATAACATGCATATTTACAAATCAGAACTCCCTGCATCACGTTAAAACTATTATCTAAAACTATGGTATTCATCTACTGTCATGTTGCTATAACACATAATGGTGAATTTGTTAAACTTAACATCTATGTTAAGTCCTGTGTATTTAATATTAGTGAAGTTTATCCTATAGTAGAAAAGCTTTTGTGTTTTTTAGGAACATGTGTAATAACAACAATTTCAAATGTGAATGTTGAGTGTTTTTTTTTCCTTGTTTTTTTGCGTGTGCAGGCATATCTGAGCAAAATGCCCTCACAAAGATGGTAATTGCTGAAAAATGAATAACTGTCACCACAAAACAAATCCTTCCACAAATCCTACCTTAAAGAAATAGAAAGAAACTTTCATTTGATTTTCAGTTCTCTGCTGTGGTGGGGTCATAAAGGGGAGGGAGAATCATTAACTGTGTAAAAGTGACAGTCAGGGGAAGTCACCACAAAGACAGAAAGATTAATCTTTGTGTGTGTGTGTGTGTGTTTGTGTGTGTGTGTGTGTGTGTGTGTGTGTGTATGCAAGAAAGTACGTGTGTGTGGGTTGGAGTGGTAATGATAAATTTTGCTGTGGGCTGTGTGTATGTGTGCGAATGTGTGTTATGTGTGTTACAGGGGCAGTGATATATTTTGTGTATGTGTGCGTGTTAGAGAGGGAGTGATACATTTTGGTGTGAGTGTGTGTGCGTGTTTGTGATGGACTGATACATTTTGCTATGTTTGTGTGTGCACACGTGTGCGTGTTAGACAGGGAGTGATACATTTTGCTGTAAATGCTTGTGTGTGTGTGTTAGAGAGGGAGTGATACATTTCAGTGTGTGTGTATGTGTGTGTGTGTGTATGCGTGTTACAGAGGGAGTGATACATTTCACTGTGTGTGTGTGTGTGTGTGCACACGTGTTACAGAGGGAGTGATACATTTCACTGTGTGTATGTGTGTGTGCCTGTTAGAGAAAGAGTCATGCATTTCACTGTGTGTATGTGTGTGTGTGTGTGTGTGTGCGCATGTGCATGTGTTACAGAGGGAGTGATACATTTCACTGTGAGTGTGCACTTATAGCCTCTTGATGCCTAATAGCTATTTAGGTGAATCTTGGCTTTGTTTCATTACGGCCTCTGTCAAGGCATATTCCTCCTCTGATCTAATTACCCGCATTTGTTTCAGTGCACAAATTGGAAATTAAAACTGCCTGCTCAGATGCATTGCAGGTTCTCGACAGGCTGATTTACCCCATAGTGAAAAGTGCCTGCTAAGTCTGATTCACTGGCTCACCCATTGTTTCTTTTTTGCCTTTGCCTGTGATGTGCTCAGCTCGGTCGAAAGACCTAAGCGGGCTGCGGTGTGGAAAACAAAAACTCTAGTTTCCATTAAGCTGATGTGAAACGTATTTGTATCAGGTGATGCCAGTTACCTGGACAGAAGGCTGATCAAATATTGTTGACCGTCCTGCATAGGCTTTCCCACCTTTTTTGTTGTGCCCCCAAGATCCTCAGTCACTCATACAAAATAGCTCGGGACACGTGACAGTAAGTGGGCGGCGTTAGGGTGACCCGGTAGGCTATGAGATCACATCTCGCCTCCAGGGTTGTGGGTTTGAGTCCTTGGAGCTGTGTGACTTGTCTGTTCTCTTTGTAAGTGTGTGGGTTTACTGCAGGTAATCTCTTCTCCTCCTCCCACTCACCAAGGACATATACACACACACTTCTTCAGCTGGTTTGGCAGCTCTGAGGAAGTATGTGTGTGTGTGTGTGTGTGTATGTGTTTATAAGTGAATACATAGGCATGTGCAGGTACCCTGCTCAAGGTGTCTCCTGCTTCGTGCCCTTTCCTTCCTGGTCCTCTATGACCTTGATCGATGGTAGCGGTTTGAAAACGAATGAATGGACAAATAGGTTACAGTAAGGAGTGCTCTTTGTTGGATGCGGCTGCTGCCTCCATCCTGTTCTCTCTACTTACATCACTGTTTATTTCTCTGACAACCCACACACACACACAGACAAACACACACACAAGCAGTCGATTTAATGATTGCAATAAACTTACCCATCTGCTCAGGTCACTGGAAAAAAAAAAGGCGGCAAGAGGAAACATATATTTAAAAACCAACATGTGAGATTAAAAATACTGAGTATAAATGAAAGTTATTGAAACGAGGCAAAAGTTTCTACAATATTGCGTTGGAGGTGGTGTTGCCACAGGCTGGTGAACCTAATACTGACCCCAGATTGGTCTGGGCATGTTTTGCAAGATACCTCCGTGCTTGTGTGGATTTACACAAACTGTAAAAAAAACATGCTGTTTAGGTTAATTGGTGCCTCTGAATTGCCCTTACGTGTTTATGTAAAAGAGTGTGCATGCGTGCGCACACGCACACACAAACACACACGTATTTTTGTGAACCCCACAGGTATTGTTCATGTGATCACAACACTGTCTGTGAGAACAATAAATGAAAACCTACACATGAATGGATGAACCATGAAGACAGTCTTGTGGCATCACTGCAACATTGATCCAAGGCTTCTAATGAACTATCATCTCAGTCTAGTTGTCCTGTTCACTATTTTGTCTCGTCTGGGGCTCTTAAGACATCCACAAATCCCCAGCATCTCAGCAAACAAGCACAAGTGTCCAAAAACAGCCCCCCGAGACACTGGCCCGAACAGCAGAAATCACAGCTTTTTTAAGAGCTAGAAAATAAACACTTTTCTAACGAGCCCAGGGTCTGGTTTCTTTCCAAAGCACTCAACAGCTCTCCTATTTATACCTAACAGACAGTGCATTTGTGTAAAAAAAACAGCAACAGCAATATGTTTACTTATTTTGCAGATAAGAAGACCGCTTTCTGAGGATTTTTTTTTTCCATTATAATTTGTTCCATAAATGTTGAAATGAACAGGGAAATTGTATACAACATTAACGGGCATGCCAGTCATTGATGTAAAAACACGTCTAATTATTCTATATTCCGTAAGCTCCAGTGCAATTAAAACATCCATGGTTAATACCTTTTGTGTGAACTAACCGAAACTGTTTCGTGTTTGGCTCAAGAGGAGTCAATGTAAAGATTTAGTTTTCAGCGCAGTGTGAAAAGGAAAGCGACTATCTCTACTTTCGGTGAAAATCAAAGTTACTCGGCAAGTATTGTGAAATTAACACACTCTCTTTGTGAAGACATGTTTGGTAGTCAAGGTCTTTCTCTCTCTTTTTTTTTTCCAGATGACTGTGTTCTCTGCCTCGCTCCGTCAGAGCGGAAACGATCTCACCTCCTATTTCTAATGTTGACCTCGCGATCGCAAACAAAAGGAGCAGACGTTAGCCCGCGCGCTTTTATTTATCGGAGGTGCAGGAGGCTGGCGTGTGTGCGTGAAAACCTTCGGCATCTTATCCGCCGCAGTGCCACGGTGTGCAGTTTTGTCAAGGAGGTGGGGGGGGGGCTAACAGCACTGGAGGCACAGAAGATAATCATGCCTGGTTCTTATGTACGGCTTCACCCCAGTTTTGAGCACATGTGCAACTGCTGACCTGTAACACTCATGTAAAGGAGAGATATTCCTGTTTTGTGCCCAGGGCTTAGTGTTGCATGGAACATACAACATGGGTTTTAAAAGGGAGTGAAGCCTTATATCAGGAGCGCTGTGAATTTCTGAATCCCAGCAATGTGTGGGAGGAATCCGGAATAAATATATCTCTGAAGATTCAATGCAAATGGTATTGACCGCAGTCAGATGTGTCTACATATAACACTACGGGCAGTGGTAGTTTTGCCATCTGCGGTAAATAATATCTAAAACAGGAAAAATTGTTTCAATAACTACAGTTGGAATAGGTGGGAAGTTTTGGTTTTTGCCTGGACAAGAAAGTTCTGTCAGCAAAAAAGTAAGAGGGTCTGTTTACCCTGCCACAGTTAGCTTTAAATTGAAAAAAAAAATCTGAAGAAAGGAATGCTTGGAGCGAGTGTGTGTATGAAGAGCAGATCATGTGTCACATATGTTACAAGTTATTGCCGCCTGTAGTAATTAGCCACAGTGAGTGACACCCTAGCAAATCACGGTCGGTTACCCACAAATAGTGTTTTATGTGGCCTCCTTTATGGGTTTGTGACACTTTCATTTTCCCCCAATTTGAGGAATGTAATATGTTTTTGTTTATTGTAGTCTTTGTCATTTGTGTCAATGCCCTGGAAACATGAGCGCAAATTTCTCAAGCCAATAAAGCAAACTGGATTTCATTGAGGAGGAGAGCGAATGATGGAGTGGCCGTGAAAGTGAAGCAGAGTGAGATAGACAGAGAAACGGAGAGATACTTGATGGTGTATTTATTTTACGGGGGAAACATGCAGCTAAACATTGTCACAAACAGGCAACCGAAGCAGTGCATATGAGGCCTGTAGCTAAAACTTAATTCCCCCTGTGTCTGGTTATGCTTTTAAAACAGGATATTGTTTCATACTCACCTAAATGAAGGGGTATTAACACGTGAGCAATCTATAATTAGGAAAACGTGAGTGCATGGAGACCACGGCCAAGTCTTTCTGTCTATGATGTGCCCACATAGTCATACCAATGACTAAATGGTGCAAAACAGTCACCCACAGCAGTAAAGCATGAGGACACTTTGACACCTGTGTGGCTTCTCTAGACAGAAGGGAGAACCACATGGAAAATTCTGGAATGTTCCTGTGGGAGAATGATGGCAGAAGTATGTAGATTTAACCGTTTGAAATTAGCCTGTGTGTGTGGCAGGTGTTACGGTATACATCTATACACATTCAAGCATGCATGAAGGTCAGTAGTGTGTTTCCACAACAATGTTATAATTACATTAATTTTAAGTATCAATGTAGCAATCATCGTGAGACTAATTACGGATGAATATTGTGATGATATTAACTACAGCGATAGTTAACAGAAGGGTACCAAATCTTGAGGACAACAAGGAAATTTGAAAGTTCAGTTTCAATAAATAAACGAGGTGTGCCTTGCAATCAATAAATGATAATAAATGAGCTGTGCCTGGTCTTGTTATTGATGGATTGCTGGAAGAAGCATGTTTCAGTTGTCAGGCACTTGTTAAAATATATTGTGAAATCTATAGGACTTTAGCTGTTCTGTACCAGCACTACTGGACTCTGCAGATATGAACCAACAGTTGATTATAAGAATGCATTCGACAAACAATGCATGTCAGGTCTGCTATAATGGTATAACAAGAGGTATACACTGAAAAAAAGATCTGTTGGATTAACACAAGAAACATTTGTACATCGGTTCCACATAATACAATTACGTTTTCTAAAAATTGACTTATATTTACTTAATCATGTAAAGTGAAATGTAATTTTAGTGTAGAACTGATGTGTGTGTGTGTGTGTGTGTGTTTATGTTAATTCAATAAAATGTTTTATCAGTGTAACAGACGGTCAGCACTCTTCATTGTAGTAAGTAGCAGGTTCCACTAAGAGGTCAGGCTGAAGGACGTGACATCACTGTGGTGCTGGCATGAGGGGAGATGCAGATATTTTGGCCTTCACCTGCAGGATTTTGAATCTGGTGCAATGTTAAACTTATTGTGCAGGCCACTGCACCATACTGTCAGGGAAAACCACGAGGTAACCGTGGTAAGTCGGACTTGTTGAACAAGCTGAAATTTTCAGCTTGGATTCTAGTTCACGTTCTCTTTGTCCTCAGATGTGGCGGGTTACCAAGGCAGCCTCTTGTAGTGGGCTTACCAATTAAAATGAAGATCTACTGACTTTGTTAAAGGAATAAAAACAGGCATGAATTTATGAAAGAACTTCTGGATGAAAAGATTTGTAATATAGACATATATTTTCCAAATTGATTTACGTCTGAGTAAATGTTCAATTATTTTGCTTTTTGGTTTTTGTATGTGCTTCAAACGGTGAAATATGCACGATCCTTCAAACAGCTTTGTGTTTAAAAATTCCTTTCATCGCTGGCCCCAAGGAGACAGCGTCGGATTGGACTTGGCACATGTGAGTTCTGATGATTCACAGACCTCTGAAAGGATCTCCCTCTGGGAGCCTTGCATGAAGGGAAGCGGGCTGTTCTCCTGGGTCTCGACTGAACCAGGTCTTTTTTTTTATTCCAGACCTGAAGTCCAACTTCCAAAGCTCACAGCGTAGATGTGTAAGGCATGATTCCACATTGTAACAGCTCTGTGGAACCTCATTGCATCTTACTAAACCGGCCTTTTCTACGCGTAAGGTAAGAAGAATAACACTGGGCTAGTCTTGATGGCAACGTCAATGTTTCCCGATACCATACCACACCACACTTCACACCATACCACATTTCTTTCGCTAGTCTTTACCCAAGGCGCGACAGGTCTGTGAAGAGGCCTTCAATCAGGCAGTGCCTGTTTGCACCGACACCCGGGTTCTTGTCAGGCCGGATAGCCAGAAGCCCACTCAGCATGTATCTAGACGAATGATGAAATATCGGTGCAATTTGTTTGCACATTTTTGCATTGTATTTGCCGTTATCCGTCAGGCCGACTGTGGTTATTTTCTCTCGTTATTTCTGCACACAGATCTCTGTCTCAAAAACCAAGTAATGACACTAGAGTTACCTGAAGAAATGACACTAACCTTGCCCCAGTATTGTCCTATGATTATCTCAGTCTCTCTGTTTCATCACAACCCAATGCTGTGACAAAAGGCCATGGCTGCCTCTCTTATAGAAACAATGGAAACCTTCAAAAATGCCCTTAAAAAGGTTACGCTGGCTGATAAAGTATGAACCTCAGCTTGTTGGAACAGGCTTTGATTTAAACATACGAAAATTTCACAAAGACGTCTTTTTCACATTCCGCAGGTATTGAGATTTTCTGGAGCCTTTCGTTGTGAGCAGACGCAAGAGTGGGACAAGGGTGTGGCTTGGAGGAGAGGTGGAAGTGATAGCATGGTTCCAACACGATCATAAACAGGCACAAGCCATGGGGTGAAGATACTGGGGTGGAAGACAGGGGTACCTTCAAAGACTCTCGGGTAAACAAGAAGAGAATTCAAATATTCATAAACTGGGAGTCACCTCAGCCGCCTCTTTCATCTCTGAGAGGCAGATTAGTAGAGAGGCGGAAGAGGGTGATGGAAACGCAAAGTTTGGCATCGACTTTGAATCCCAAGCTCAGTTACATCTGCAGCGGAATTCCTTCTCTTTCCTGGCTTCTTCTCTGTTATCTTACTCTTAATCTAACCTTTGTGTTCTTTTTTTAAGTTTTTATCTGATTCTACCGCTTTTGCCGAGAAAGGGGAGACCTGCTAGGGATGCCCAGCGTCTGCTGCGTTGGGCCAGATGGCTGAAAGTCGCTTTCGATGACAAGGAAGCCATGTTGTAACTAGTACTTAAAAGCCACACTTAAGTGCTATTACTGTGTTACATTACACCACTGCAAAAACGGTGTCCTGGGAGTGACGCACAGCTCCAGAAATGGGTCCTTATGATTTGGTGGCACTCCTGCAGAATGTGTTGGAATTCATTATGGTTAAAATCTAGAATTACTTTTTTTAATGATCTCATAAAAGTTATTTGAATGTCTCTTCCTCCTCAGATCTGATGACGAATTCCCTTTGATTCCACCTTTACAGCTGGTCGCGCTCATCATTCTAAATGAGCACAGCTCCCAACTTCAAACAAGGAGCGTGGATGGTGCGGGTGGTGAGGCCACACAGGTGCCCAAGGTACTGTCCAGGTGAAACGCTACTGTACAAAGCCTGTAACCTACTTGGAAGTGCATACAGAAAACTTGTAATTCACAAGCATGTCTGGCAAGAGTATGAGTGGTCTGCTGGAAATGGAACAAGAGCAGAAACAAGGTGCATTGTGGGAACTGGGTCAGCTGCATTACATATTTCATGTTTAGTCAATTGGGCATTGACATAATGGGTAATGGTGGTATTTCTCCACTACCATGTCCTCTCATGCTGGATCTTCAGTCATGCTAAAAAAAACCGGGAGTGTTTTTTTCACCCCTCCCTGAGTCATGTTTCCTGCTGATTTGTGTCTGCTCCAAACATGTGGTAATGGTGTTCCCTGTAGACTCTGTCCCCGAGGGCAGAGGAATATTTATCTCAAATGTTTGTAAAACAGAATCTTTTCTACAGTGACTGATATGTTTCATATTTTGCACGGATCGTTTCACACCAGTCGTGTACTTCATAAATACCTTGCTGAAGGAATCTGTGCTGAAGGCTTAAGATGACGGATTTTTTTTTATGTCGGCCTGTGAGGTCCTTAACCAGTGCCTTAACCGCTACGTTACCTGCATCCCTGCATTTGACAAAAGGAGAAGCCTCCCCACAGAGACCCAGCTCTCGTTTCACCATGGGGTGCCAGGCCCATTCAAAAGCAGTGGGAGCGAGGGCCTTTACAGAGGAAGGCAGATAGCCTCAAATCTCCTTTATCCACTCCTGAGCCATGCTACATCATAGTCGAAAACTCCTTTTCCCATTACTGTCCTTTGTGGGCGAAAACGTGACGACCCATGAAAGTCTGGGTTTGGGCCTGATTCGTATGCAGAGCTCTGATGGGCAAAGGACACCTTCATTCAGCTCACTTTGACGTGATTGTTTAAATGCTTTGCCGTCACAGTCTTGTAGAACATTTCGCACATTGGTATTGGCGAATTTTCCCTATGCCGATGCAGTTTTCTGTAAATAATACTAAAAAATACACCAACAGATGAGACCCGTCCTGTGATGTTTTTAAGTTATCGCCTTGCTGTGAATACGCTGGTACAGATTGCTAATTACCTGAGAAATAAACAAATCCTGTCTCATTCAGCCCAGCTCTCAGTTGTAATAACAGTAAAAAGAGATTGAAGGCAGTTTGAAACAATAACACGTCGTCTTTGTGTCTGTGTATCAAAATGCTGTCTGTGCTGTTGCCTTGTCTCGCTGGACTGGTGTGCTTTAAATCACAGACAGTTTGTCGGGGTCAGTTCATCTGTGTCTTGTATTTCTGGTTTTACTCACTTCCATTTATTATGTTATCCATTTTCTCTGGGCTGATTTTAGTGCCTCAGATAACACGGGATATATTGCCATTATTAGGATTTTAATACCATCATGTCTTTTCTTTTTATGACAACATAAGTTTTTTTTTTTACAACATAATACTAAAATCATATCTGCATTTTTACGCTATTCTATGCACACGTGACTTGCAAAATCAATAAACAATTCTGGAGGAGTTTACAGGTTGAAGAATTCCGTTGTTGTTGTTAGATAGTAGTTCCATATCAATTCAGTAAAAAAGTTAAGGGTTCAGGATAAGTCATTCAGCTAATCTTGGTATTTTATTGTCTTCTCGTGTCTTGTCGTGCCGTTTACCGTTGTGACATGACTGATGAAGACCATGTTGCTGAATATGGTCGCTGCTTTCATAGGTTAAGTAATAATTAGGGTCACAGATTGAGCCCAACTCTGAGAAGAGAGCTTGACAGTATGTTTTATATAATGTAGATACATTCAGCTACCTTTTTGTTTTCATTTGTTCATTGAATGAAAAAATATATACATATATTCTTTATGTGTTTCTTAATCGCTGTTGTATCAGAGTCTTCGAGGAGGACAGTTTGTGAAGAGTGAACGCTTGGGTGCTTACTCGTTCTGCACCGTCACCCTTAAGCTTGAAGGAAGATGAAAAACGACAACGGGTCATGTCACCTGCTGGGAGCTCGAGGCGACCTCACAGACCCGCACAATAGAGAGGACGACATGCAGAAGGAAGTTGGGAGGGACTGCAGGTGGGGAAACAGGAAGTGGGAGGATGCAGGCAGGAAGTTAGATGTGGTTGACGAAGCCATGGCTGAATGGAGGCGTCTTGTGAAGCAGAGATTCGTAGGCTGTTTCTGTGCTGCACTGTGGCCAGGTTTCTATTACAGCGTCTGTAATACAGAGGCGATTCTGTGCGCACAGACTGGTGCTGGGCCCATCAAACTCAAGGTACAGGTGGAGAAACAGGTAGAGAAAGTCAGTGCGGACCTCACCTGTGAGAAAGAAAGGCGGTCAGGGACACAAAGGAGGAGAAACAAGACGTCAGAAGAGAAACAGCGGAGGGAGGTGGAAAGGACGAGTGAAGGAGGGGGTAGACCCAGAGCCACCTCTGGAGGTAGAAAAGAAAAAACTGAACAGAGGAGCAGCTATAGAAAAACCCATTTTCATGAAACATGCTCAGTGCTATGGCAATATGTTTTGCATGAGTAACTTCAAGCTTGTTAGCGAGTCTGAGTGCGTAGCTTAATGAGTGTGTGAGCTTGTTGTTGTGCTTTCTTTATACAGGTCAACGGTGTGTTTTTAAGAGTATTCGTACATTTGTGAGTGTACATAGCAATATGTTCTGCATGTGCAAATTCAAGCTTGTTAGCAAGTCTGTGCCTATGGCCTAATGAGTGTGTGATCTCTGTGAGTTTATATGGGTCAATGGCATGATTGTGTGGGTGTTAGTGTGCCTATGAATTTTAAGATTGTGTGCATCTGAACCTGTGTGTGTAAGTTTGCGGTCTGTGTGTACATTACTGAGTCTGTGTGCACCGGAAAGTCATAGACATGAGCATGAGTGATGTGTGTGTGTGTGTTCTCGTGTGGGTCTGTCTTTATATGTAAGCGAATGCTGTTTATGCATAACTTTGTTTCTTCCTACTCCTCTGTAATTGTATTGTGGGTTTTGTGCTTTTCTGTTTTCTCCTGGCTGGCTTTGGTTTAATACCTCGATGAGTCACTGCCGTGCGTTCGCGTGCTTTTTTCATCCGATGACGTCGAGCGTCCTGCGCTCACGTGCCGGCGCGCGCGCGCGTTCCTCCTCGTTTCCCAGACTTGGCGTGTGCGTGTACAGGAACAGTGACACTTCTGTAGGAGGAGAGAGTCCTTGCTTCAAGGCTGAGACAGCCACACTGCAGCACAGAATCTGAACGTGTGCTTACATCTGCATGGCCTAAGCTGCATCTCACACAATACAGCCCCCCCCCCCACCCCCCCCGTGCCGCCGGCACGGGGGGGGCCTGTGACCCAGGGTGGGGCGGGGGGGGGGGGGGGGGGGGCGGGGGGGGGGGGG
>JABJVR010007141.1:0-11807 GCA_025773905.1 Chitala chitala | reverse complement strand
TTTTTTTTTTTGCCATTTTACTTTTACCGGTTTTTTTTTAATTTTTATGCCAGTTGCTCCCCCCGGCTCCTTTTTACGCCCCGCCCCCTTTTTTTTTTTTTTTTTTTTTTTTTTTTATTTTCTGATCATTTATAGGTATGCCGCTCTTTCACTGCAGCGGACTGCTCGCTTGAGTGCACAGGAGTAGATCACTGAGCTGGTGTTTTCTTTATCAGTCTCCAGCTCAAACTCATTGTCTAGCTCTCCAAAAGTTCCAACTCAGTCAGGCTTGCTTCACCCATAGCTGTTGTCTTTAAACTATGTGGACAATTTTATACTGCAATAAATGATATGACCCCAGTCATACTCCAGAGCTAGAGCCTTATAAATGTTATAAATGTGCAAATGGTTGATTGCAAGCATTCTCTGTGAAGTTTCCACCTTTTCATGGTGTGAAACAATAGGAATTCTGTTCCTTGGATGCGTCGCAGAACTCGGCTGCAACTTTTGGCTCCATTACGTCCTGATTTCCAAGAAAGTTGTGCCGTCTCCGAAAGTTTTGCAAACGTGTGTGATGGTAGTGTGTCAGGGAGTGCAGTTGGTCCCAGTTTCACGAGTGGGCGAGTCTGTCCTGTATCTTATACTGCCATCTTCTAGGGGCAGAAACTGGCACTAGTGGCATGTGGAAAACTGTACAACAATGCAGCATTGAGCTGCAGCTGAGATGCCTGTGGGGGCCGCTCCAGTAATGCAATGAGGAGTTACCCCCCCCCCCACCCCCTGCTCAGCCACAGTGCATGTGACTATAAAGAAACTCTTTTGGTGTGATGATTGAGTTTCTTTTAGGGAGTGGTAAGGCTTTATACAGTAGATGACTGGGCATACGGTCTATGTAAAAACATCTTTCCTGATGTTCCTAATGCAAACCAGTTGATGAGTTCAGATTTTTCTGCTTGCGTGCAAGTGCGCAAATGCATGTACATGAGGCAAAACGGGGAAAAAGACCGTTTACAGCAGCTTTCTTCAGTACTGCTGTGCTGACCTGCTAATCGCACAAAACTAAAAGTGTTTGATTCGGTATTCTGTACGTTTGACACACACGCACACCAGGACCACGGGCTGCCTTGTTTTTGACAGTAAATGGTGTAATATTGGGAACAAAACACGACCAGCTCAAGTTTGTTCTTCGTATCAAGGGTTGGGTTAACTTTGTTTGTAATTGCCCTCCACCAAAGCCCCCCCAAACCACTGCTTGTTGCTAAGTGAGAAGTAACTGGCTGTCCTCATGTTCCTGACAGGAGTTCTACGAACACACCAAGACACTGTGGCAAGATGAAGGGGTGCGGGCCTGTTTCGAGAGGTCCAACGAGTACCAGCTGATCGACTGCGCGCAGTAGTGAGTACCCAGCGACACGGGCGGGGAGGGCTCTGCTGGAAGCTGTTTTACGTCCCATGGAACTCCTCGGATAAAGAAGGCTCACCTTGAAGGAGCCATTTTGGTTGCTTATTTGGAAGGGAGGGGTGCACTACGTTGTTTTGACACGTGGGAAGACACTTCTGTAAAGGTGTTTGACATTAAGTGAACGAAAGCTGCTGAGTGCTTGTGTTCTCCTTTCTGAGTAACTGCCCCGCATTCGTCAGTCGTTTTTCTTTCTAAGGGGGATTAATACAATTGCCCTCTTTTCTTTCTTTGTACAGAAGCTCTTTTCTTTCTTATCCAGGGTTTGATCTCGTTCTCTCTCGTGGGTTCCTCTGTCGTGAGGCTCGTTTTGGTCACATGATGCACGGGTTCCTGGGAGGGATTGTCCTCTTCAGGAGATACCACTAGCGTGTCACAGACCTGCGATGGTGTCCCAAATCTTTCCCTCGCGCTTCTTGTCTGTCAGATGGACACGTCACTTTGAGCTGATCTGTTCTTCGTCCTTGTAACCAAGTGAACACGCACGCATCACACATTTGAGTATTTCTGGGGGGTCTGCCCCTTCCCTCACCCATCAGGGAAAAGAAGCCATACCGGAAGTGCGCCCCCCCCCCCCTTTTTTTATGTGCTTATGTAAAGGGGGGAGGCCGAGAAAGCAAGGCATAGCTATTTATAGCCCACATTCTCTGCAGACGAAGGGAGACACTCAACTGTAGCGAAGGTCTTTCATTCAGTTATACAGGAGTTTGTGTTGCTGAAGACATGGTCTCTTGTGGATGGAAAAGAAAAGGTTTCCCCACAGTCCCGTCCCCCGTCCCCCCTCGGTGTTTTTTTTTTTTTTTTTTTTTTTGGGTGGACATTGTGAACAGCCTTGGCCACACAATGACAAACTGATGGACCTCGTGTCCAAAGTGAATAAAGTCCAGTTTCAAGGGTTTATAAGTCTCCTTGATCTGAGATTTAAATGTTCTGCTTAAGATGGTTCCTGTCATATGACCTTCAGACCAGAGTATCGCGCCCGTGTGTGTGCTGTTGTACCCATCATGCTCGATAAAACAGTTGTGTAACTTGACTGCACCGCCCTGTGTCAGTGTAGTTTGAGAGGCGGCCACTCGCTTCGTCCCCTTTAGTCACCGTTAAAAATGGCACAAACCCACCTTATCTTTGTGGCACTGGAGGAAGTGTGGATCTCTGCCTGGCCCCTGCCAAGGTTACAGCCGTAGACAAAAGTTTGGGATGTGTGTCCTGGGGGCCGTAATGTTCTGGGGGAAGATGACATGAGATTCTGCTGCTTGTTGCTGAACTTGCTGCTACAGCAAACCTGTTCCAGCTCTGTACTATGATTATTGCCTCGCCTCGTTCGGATGTTCGGGGGTTTTTTTTTAAACTCCCATATGCCCTTATTGGTCTATAGGTGCAAGAACAGAACAGTTTCCCCCTCAGCTGAAATCTTTCTGCTGTTACTACTAATTGATTTAAATTTTTTTATTTGTTGCTTTATACGACAGAGCTGCTCCAAGGCACTTTGCAGGGGTGAGTATGCAGAAGAACACATAGGTGAAGTTAGGGCTAGGCAATAACAGAGGAGAGGAACCAGAAACTCTGCAGTGCGGAGGGGGAAAAAATACCTCTTGGGGCTCAAGGTCGACTGGTGCCCGACCCTCGCAGGGACGTTAATAGTATACGTCAAAAAAATCTAACTAAGGTTTCTTATCTGTATGATGTCTGTCTTTGTGCCAGGCCTAGGTGGGCTTCTCTGTAAGCTGACAGTGCACCTTGGGTGAAGGCCATGTCCACAGTGCTGCAGTGAACTCATTGGCTCCTACACAATATCCTGCTTGGGTGGAGCCCACACCAGGCACCAACCATACAGTTGAACAAGTAATCTGGCAAAACAATGTGTTTCTTACATCTCTGGAGCTCATCGTGTTAGTTCCTGTTAACCTGATAAACGTGGACAGTTTTAGTACTCCCCCTTTGTGGCGAAGTTTAATTCTGATCGTTTGTCACCTAACTTTATTAGCTTTGCTGTTATTACAAGGAGGTGGAAAACATTGTAGTTGATGGTGCAGAGGCCATAAGAGAGGAAGCACAATGCCTTTAATCAGCGGCATCTGAGTTCAGTCACACAGCATGTGAAATGCTCTAAATGTCGGTACCTTAAGTGTGTGTAGGCTTGTGAGGTTGGATGTGGAACATTGCCATTTAATGTTGTAAACTTTTTTTTTTTTTTAAAGGGAAAGATGAAGTACCCTGTAATGTTCACATCATTTGTCATGGAACACAACTTAATTCCTGTGATTTTAATCAAACTGAAATGGTGTCAGGTGAATTCCCTGTAGATGGTAAAGATGAGGTGTTTTTAGCCTGTCATTTGTAATATAAAGGAGGAGTAACTTTAAAAAAAGTGACAGTTGGGATATGAATGGGCAGCTAAAATCAAATGGTGAGAAAGTTAAATGTGAAAGAAACAAACACTGCGAGACCATTTGTTTAAATGGCGCAAACGGTGCAGTGTGGCATTCGTTTGCTTAACATAATTTGCAGTATTCATTTACAGTGTGATACGCAACTGCATTGCAAGTGTGTTTGAAGCTATCAAGCCATCCCTGGCTGCGCAGTTGGCTGCGCAGGTGTCTTTTCTTGCTTCCTTATGGTCGCCTGCAGGATAACACGTGCTGTTACATGATCTTGCATTTCTTGCCTTTGACATGCATGTGTGTAACTTGAGTCTGTGGAAACATTTAACCTCAATATATTAATACTGTAAAAGTACTTAAGATAGTTTTTCCAGACCTTTTTAGACAATTGACGATATGGTAAAGTGGAATATGATTGTCCAGGCCCTTTGAGTGGTACTTAGCATTTGGGTGAGAGGTTCATCCAAACACTAAATGTTTGCACCTGGTCCAAAATGCTAAACAGATGAGCTTTGGAAGTTTTGTGTAAAATTGGGTTAATCTCACCTGTCAGTGTGTGGTGCTTTGATGTCCCTTTTTGATCACACTTTCACTTGTGTGCCAGTGTTCTGGGGAAGGCTGTTCCCACTGTCGGCTGGGAATGCTGGGTAAGGCTGAGTAGTCGGGTGGGGGCGGGCAGCTGGTTGGCTTGCCGGCTGACACAGCGCACTCTGCCGCGTGCCAGCCGCGCCCCTTCTGCATACCCACTGCTGGGATGTGGCTCTGTCTGTGTACGAGCATAGGGTGGGAACTGTCTTCATTCACCTCCTATGTGCCCCCCCCCTCCCTTTAGTAGCGTCTCCGCAGCAACAGAAAATGGCCGGGGCTGAGTCACTGAGTCGCCCGTTGAGGGGGGTGGGGGGAATGAGACGAGATTTCACTGGAAATAGGATGGGGGGAGGTGTTCTCACTGAGCAGCCTTATTTTTTTACGTTTTGCGTTGTGCCATAGTGTGTTCATATAACACAATGGTATCGTGTCCCACCGTGTCGATGTCTGTCTGCATGTGTTCACATGAAGGCCTGATGCACGATACATTTTCACCTTAGTGACAATTGTTCCCTATTTTTTCTATTTTCTCCACAATGACTGCTTTGCAGGGTAACACATTTAAGGTATGTTCCTAAAAAAAAAAAAAAAAAAGTTTCTCCCTCCCTAGACTTTTTTTCTGTTTTGTATTCCCTGAAATCTGGCCCCTTTCACTTCTGTCCAACCCCCCTCTTGTCCATTTTGCTTTTTTATTCGTGCCCCCCCCCTCCCTTGTGTGTCTCTTTCTCTTGCTCTCTCTCACTCCCTCTCTCACTCTGGCTACAATCCAGTCACACAAGATTTGGAGCTGATGGTCTATTTATAGCGCATATGGTTCTGTCGCCATGGCAACCAATCCTGAGGCCGGGGTGGCAGGCAGCTATTTTTGGAGCTGTTCTGTAATGTCAGACTGAGCTCTCCTGCTCCTCCTCGCTCACTCTTATTTCTGGTGTCAGACATAACTTTTGAAGAGCTTTGAGTTTGAGGTGTGTAAAGGGGTGGCTACAGGCGCACACACTGAGTTGTACTTGGTGTAATTAGGCCGTTAACAGTAGTAGGTGCTAATTGTTTTAAAGTTCCACCCTGTTTAACAAACTGCGCGTGTTTCTGGAAGCTGACGTTGACAAATATTTACAAAATTAGTAAATGTTAGATTTTCATGAATAAGACTTACTTTACCTAATGGTCACCAAAAGTATTCTCAAGTTAATGCCAAGCTACCATTACAGTCCCTGTGCATGTATTTCAGATAGTATAGAGCTGTGAAAATGACCACAGAAGAAAGCGTAAGGCCCAGGTGAACCTGAGTCTGGTGTGTGTGTGTGTGTGTGTGTGTGTGTGTGTGTGTGTGTGTGTGTGTGTGTGTGAGACCTTGGTTCAGTGTACTGTCATAAACACACGAGATGTATGTATCTTGCTGATACAGCTCTCGGGTTGATGGGGGCAGTTCTCATTGTCCTGATGTTTTTTTTTTTTTTTGTTTTTGCCTTACCAGCTACTTTGTGTCAACGACATCATTGTCCTGAATCTGAATGGACAATTAAGTTTGGGGGAGGGGAAAACAGGTAATTCACAAACCGTTTTGAATTGTAATGCCTTCAGCTTGAAGAGTACCAGCTAAATGACAAACTTATTTTTCTTAGGTATCCGGTTTGCTCCGAGTAGGCAGTAAAAAAAAAAAATGTTTGCGTTAAATGCGATGGACACATTAATCTAGGCAGATGAGGACAGGTGGCGTTAATGACAAAGGACACGCACCAGTAGCATGCGCTACCTTTTCTTTACAGCTGTTTGCGTGATCCGCTATCCATCATGTCTACACAACACCATCATAGGTCATCTCCACCCTCTACATGAGGTCATATCCACACTCTTTACACTTAATCACACACACACATTCACATATATAATTTACCGTATTACTTTATTTACTGTATTGGTGTGACTCTTTGGTCATGTGGAATGCAACTGTAAAGCAAAACAAGCAAAGCAATATCCTTCTGGTATCAATAAAGTTATTTTGAATTTGAATTACCTTAAAGTGTGGTCAGGCCCTCATGAACTTTGAGGCTCTAAAATTAACCCGGATGGTGCTGGCCTCCATGTTTCCAGATGTTTCTCTCTACCTACACAGTCATGAACACTTTTTGTATTTTCTATTAGTGTACAAAATGGGAGATGGAGATTTGAAAAAAAAAATAAATTGTACTCTTCAAATTAGATGTAGCGGATTTTTCAGTAATTTCATAAGGAATGATGGATTTTAAATGGTAACTTGAGGATGGGTGTTAATGCAGATCATGGTTGTAGTTTGGAAAAACTTGTTGACTGGTCACAGTTGTGGTGGTGGGAAGGTTGACCTTGGGAAATTGTAATGACTCATCACTGGGGGGAAAAAATCCACCAATATAAGAATATTTAGAAGTGTGTTGTTTGTGTAGTTGGACTGATATTTTTAAATGTAGATAGGATGTCGTGTTTTATTTCAAACAGGAGTCATGTTTAGAAAACACTTTCTTGGAAAAGTTTTTTGTTTGACTTGTAAAGGAGAAGGAAATGGGTATAAAATGGCTTTGTCCAGTTTACTGATTTATGAAAGTGGGGCACAATTGTAGTACCTGCCCTTTGGTGCCACTGTTTAAAGCTTCTGCCTTTTAATTTGAACATTTACTCTTTATTTAACCTTAATTTTCCAAATATGTGTTTCAAATGATGATGGTCTTTTTTCTCTCTTTCCCCCCTCCCTTCGCTATTCAACTTTTAGTGGGCTTTCAATTTATTTATTTATTTAGCAGACACTTTTATACAAAGTGACTTAACATTTCACATACATGTTACAGTGAGCTGGCGCTGAGTGTCTTGCTCAGGGACACACCAGGTGGCTGGGCAGGGATTCAAGCCTTCTGCATCCCAGCCTGATGTTCTACCGCCAGGCCACAACATTACATTGTCAGATGGAGTAGTGGCCAATACAGGGCTGAGTTTTGTAAACCCTGACTTATACAGAGTCAGTGTACCTTAATTGTAGCGAGGAGTTAAAATGTGGTGACACTACACTGTTGGAGGAGTGGCTTTGTGTTGTAGTTTTCTGAACCAATCACAGCAGAGTGGGTGGCTCTGTGTCTGGGCCTGCAATCCAGCCCTCTGGTGGCTAGAGGCAACATTGCAGTATGTAAAATGTTACAGTATTCAAGACCTTTATTTGCCATTTGCTCATGTTGAGGTATATGTGGGCATTGGAACTCTAAAAGTCTAAAACATGGATAATAGAAATGGGCAAGAAAGTATAAAGACTACAAATGAAATACAACAAATACCAATAACAGCAGATCACAATGGTGGTAACAATTAATAGCCAGCGATATAATAATAAAAGAAAAAATATATCCATATGCTATGTGCAATTTGTACAGTCAGTTGCCTACTGTGGTTTTATTTTTACAGTGGTACATAGCAAACAAATCATAAATGCTGCTATATTTATGTAAACAACAGAAAATCTCCTCACTGAGTGAGTTTTTAGAAGATTGAAAATGTGAGTTGTGGGAGAGGGTCTCTCTCTCCGGCCTAGACCTCCTCGCCTGTCAGTCTTCTAAATACTGGGGCGGAGTTGTTGAGACAGCACTTCTGATTGGCTATGCTGCTTCCTGGTGTGTGTTTGTCTGAGGTGGTACCCTGAGGTCCTTCGTGTGTACAGAGTGCGGTCTGGGTGGTGGGGGTCTTTCAGAATGTCCCTAGTCTTGTTCCTAAAGAGACAGTTTTATGTTGGTTCACATAATAAATTACCATGTCTCTTGAATAATTTCTGATATATTTTCACCTTGCCTGTGGATGTTGTGTTCTGATATAGTTGTTTAAAAAAAATAGGCCAACATCTTGGTTTTCTGTGGGAGCATTTTCAGGATAAAGGTTATAAGCCCTCGACCTGTCAGACAGCCACCTATGGTCTTCTCTTAAAGGTGGTTTGTAAAGGGACAAATCAGAGTAATGACCACTTAATAATGACGTGGACAAGATGTCCCAAGCTCTGGTGTCCAGAGACGCATGGAGTAATGGCCACGTTACTTCACTTTGTGTCCAGGGCAGTATTTTGACATGTCATGTGGCACATGCAATGAGTAGGTGTGTGTGCGTGTGCGCATTTCTGAGCTTGTGTGTGAATGGTTCCATTTCACCACCTACAAAGAGATTTGAAATACTTGCTCGTGTGTTTCACAAACCTTTTTCCTTCTTTTATTCTCGGCCTACAAGAGCAGTTCCACAACCACACGGGGCTGCGATGTCCCGTACCCTTTGACCTGTGTGTAGAAGTGTGGAGCGTCCACGTGTGGCGCTCCTCGTGTGTGACGGCCGCGTTGCCCCCCCGCCCAGCTGTCAGACGCGGCCTGTGTTTAATTTCACCATCATGGGCTATTATTGGATGGGCTCTATTAATAGAGGGACATCTATTTTTGCAGGCATGTTGTAGGATTTGGGCTGTGGGGGTGTGCGGCTGTCTTGTAACTTATCGGTGTGTCCTTTGCCCCCCACCCGCTCCCAATTCCTGCCTTCCCGTCACATTCCAGCCCCCTCTGCCACATTCCTCGTTTTCTCAGCGGGGTCGCATTCCTCTGCTCCTTTCACCTGCGTTCACGTGCGGACCTGTCTTCAGGCCTCCATAGAGACACCCGCTGGAGTGACGCCCCTCCCCTACTGTGTGGAGAGCAGACACTTACTGGGGTGTCGTCCCCACACAGAGACCCCCGCTGGGGTTGCCCCCCCCCCCCCCCCACGACAACTCGTGCTCGTCTGTTCGTTCTTGTGCTCTGGCTGCTGCTCTGCCACTCCATTCCAGATGTTTGTGGTGCGTGCCAGAGCACCCAATGTGAGTTTCTCCTGCCTAGCGTTAAGGTTTACCCCATCTCCACTATCGGCTGTCGTTATAAAGAGCACGACACACAGTAAGGGTACGTTACAATGTAATTGTGGAAGACAAACTTTGTGATGATATGGTGTTCGTAAAACAGTCCTTTTAACGTGCCGTTCTGAAGACATGAAGTCTTCAGGTTTTAGGGAGTTTGGGTGAAAGTCATACCTGCATCATGAATATTGTCATGTGTTGTTAATGTCTAATTGGCTATGTGTGTCTCATACATTATCATGTTTGGTATATTGCTTTAAGAAAATTACGTGTGAATGTTTTCCTTGCTGTTTTTTTTTCTTGACAGTTTTGTTAGTTTATAACTAGTTCGCTTAATGCATTTTTTTTTTTGTATTGTTTTTCCCTTTTCTAGCTCTTGAGCATTCTATATTGGGCAAAGTGAGGGTGACTCAGTGCCTCTGGGTTCCATTGCTTTTCAAGAAATATTCCCCCTCTGCTGGTCATCTGTGACACTGCATGAAGAAACTTCATCTACCGTATTACCTGACTATCCATAGCATAACAGATTTTTTTTTTTTTATTCCTTTCTCTTTTTAGCTTTTTAGACAAGATTGACATTGTGAAGCAGTCAGACTACACTCCCTCAGATCAGGTTGGTGTCCAATTAACTTGTATTTATCTCTTTTGGATTCTGCTTGTTATAATTAAGGAGTTCTCTGTCTGCTCTTCAAACTGCTTTTGACATGTATGAACCTATGATTAGTTACAGTTATATTATTTTTGACACGGTTTTTTGAGTATTTTCCAAAAACAACGCTAAGTAAAAAAAATTCAACTTTTTTTTGTCCCTGTTTTTTGAGGAAATTTTCATTTAAATTTGTATGAAAATCTTTTAAATGACGAAACCTTCCTCGAATTCAGTGTTTTGCATCAAATGCAAGCAAAGTGTATTTTAAGATATTGAAAGGCCTGCTTAATGGTGTTTGTTAAATTTTGAAATTGTAACATGATTTAAAAATTTTTTTTTTTCCCCTCTCAGTTATTTATTTCCATTATTAATTTGATGTTTTGTTTGTTTAAGTTTGATTTCTTCAGGGAGGCAGTTTGTCCTGTTCACTTGTTCAGATATTTAATTTAGAATATATTTTTAAACACTGGGTTTGTTTATAATTGATTGCTGTAAGAAGAAGAGTGTGAGCATACTGTGTGTAATGTGTGCCCTGTGTTCCCCAGGACCTACTGAGATGCCGAGTTCTCACTTGTGGGATTTTCGAAACAAGATTTCAGGTGGACAAAGTGAACTTCCAGTAAGTGAGAAGGCAGAAGCTCCTGTCAGTTTGCTTTGCGCTCTCAGCAGGCTGCATTGGCGTGGATATGTCTGCTTGCTTGAGTCCTGCACATCTGTGCGAGGAAAAGACACTCAGAGTTAAGTTTTTTTTTTTTTTTTTTTTTTTTTTTTTTTTTTTTTTTTTTTTTTTTTTTTTTTTTGTTTTCCTGACAGCATGTTTGATGTGGGAGGTCAGCGAGATGAGCGGAGAAAGTGGATTCAGTGTTTTAACGGTGAGTCCTCACGAGGCCCGTGCTCGGAGCCAGTGAGAGAGCTCTGTTTCTTCAGCTTTTTTGTGAAAGTCACCCCACCCCATGTTTTGTTGTCGCTGACTCCTTGCTGTTACGCTGCAGGCAGATTGACTCTCCCTTCTCCCAACAGACGTCACGGCCATCATCTTTGTGGTAGCCAGCAGCAGCTACAACATGGTCATCCGGGAAGACAATCTGACAAACCGCCTGCAGGAGGCACTCAATTTGTTCAAGAACATCTGGAACAACAGGTAACCTGTCGTGTTTGCTCACCAAATCTTTGTGTTTGATTTTCCATCTGTGTAACTTAACATTAAATACAATCTAGTACTAATTCTATCCTGCTGTGGAAGACTACATTTAAATTAGTCGTACTGACGAACTCCTTTGATAATCTTTGAAGGTTAATAAACAATCCATGTGTAGAAGAATGAGCATAGCACTAATTACCCACAGATGTGTCTACCTAGAGACATTGTCCCTTGACTCTGGACATCTGTTAGGCTGCTTCACTGCTTTTGTGTCCCTGTCCACAGGTGGCTACGGACCATTTCTGTCATCCTCTTCCTCAACAAGCAGGACCTGCTAGCAGAGAAGGTTCTGGCTGGAAAATCAAAAATTGAGGACTATTTTCCCGAGTTTGCGCGTTACGTAACCCCAGACGATGGTAAGGGCCCTTTACACTTGCTGCAATGTAGTATCATCTTTGGGGCGAAAAAATTACCAATGCCAGTAGCTGAAAATACTGTGCTAAGGTACCTTAAAGTTACTCTCTTTCTTATTGTGTAATGGTTTTCAAGACAGGAATATGCCTGCAGCTGTGACTCCCAGCAGGCGGGAAGCGTGGATGTGTGTGATGTCGGTATTCTGTACAACTACCGTATTTTCCCGAAAATAAGACTGGGTCTTGTATTTAATTTTTGTTCCAAAAGTCACATTAGGGCTTATTTTCAGGGGATGTCGGGGGGGGGGGGGGGGGGGG
>JABJVR010007140.1:0-11807 GCA_025773905.1 Chitala chitala | reverse complement strand
TATAGTTATCTCCAAGGTAAAAGATAGTAAAACATGTTACGCCCAATGGCCATTTTTGTAACATAGAGAATGGGTCGTCTTGACATAACAAGATATAGAGCCGACTTGACACGAAAACATTATAAGAAGGAGAAGAACGTCTGGTCCCCTCTTAATGTTTTCTTTCTTGTTATCTTTGTTCTTACTAAGGGCACTGGCGACGTAAATATACTACATGTTTGTAACTAAGATTTTGGGATTGCGCATTAAAATCTCTCTTACCTCGAAGTCTGGCGTGCAGCGTATTATTAACTAAGCTTAAACTAATTAGCTTGTTAACTGTTTGTTATTTGTCAGATACCTAAGGAAAAAAAACATTTTTTCCTGACAGTAACAGGTCATGCTGTCCCAAACTGCCTTCTAAGACAATAGCATGTTTACTAATTTTCATACTCTTTGACCTACAATATGTCAACAGTCAAAGCATTTTTGCTATTCTTGTAATTATTATTGTATTAAGAGGAACATCAATAGGAAACACATTGTTAGGTGAGACAGCCACAGCGATTATCAATATAGTGGTAGCATGCAATAATTCAATTTGTGATACAAAAGTAAATCAAAAGTATATCACTAGCAAATTATTTATAAATTATCAGCAAATAATTTTCATCCCAAAATGAATAATAAAACAACAAATAAATGTAATTTTCAAGTAAATGAAAACAAGACGATCCAATACAGCGAACCACGAAATACCGTACTTGTCCTAATTAATGCGCTCAGGCATGTTACAAGTTAAATGCCGCGTGTCTATTTGAGGCTAACATGTGCAAATTAAGTTGAAAATTTTAAGTTTTTAAAACCTTTTAAAACGAGAAGTTCAACTTTTTAAAAACCTCTAAAAACAAGTTATTAAAAAGCCTAATGCTCTTTTACGTTATTTTAAAAAATCGAAAAATTAAATTCCCATTAACTACGACTTAACTATGAATAAAATTCAGTCATTATCAGAGTTTCTTTTAGGCATATAGACCTTATTGTACTCGAGTGCAATCAATTTGGGATTCAAAAGGGCATCTTGTCCAGATAATGTAGCATTTTTTTGTTATTTAAATGATTTTTGCTTGTAGAAAATGCGTGTAATTCACTCATTTACACATTCATTCTCCACAAATCCACACTTCACGCAATGACCACGTGTCTATGTCACCGCTTTAATCGCGTAGAAGGGGTGCACTATACTGTCTCTCGTACTGTTATTATCGGGTGGGAGCGCTGCTATTAGAGCAGGCGCGTTAATTAGGAGAAATACAGTATTCACTATTTTGATGGTGAAAAATTATAACTTTATATGTACAAGTGAGTAATTACAACCCAACAACACGAATCTTTCAGGAGGTTGCTTTTATACTGTTTTTAATTCTTCAACCAGAGACTTTCTGTCAGTGTCTTGGCTTTTCATTAAGTCTTCAGTCCGGTGATTGGCGTTCCTGAAGACCAATGGACATTCACCAACACAGAGTCAGTCATGTACATGTTAAAAGACACACACAGACATGGAAACATAAAGTAAATACAATCGGGAATGTAACAAAGGGTTATTATAAGGCATCCACTCTTATCTGCTGTTTCAGCCAACCATGGTACAGCTTGAAACGTAATATATGTATATGGGGGTTCTACTGTATCTTTAGTAAGTACAGTTATTGCATCAGTTTTTACAACTGTATGGTCATGTGTGTAGCTTTAATAACTGTTAACAAGATGCTGGAGAAGGAGTGTTTGATATGCAGACCCACTTGGTGAAACTCGGTTTTCTGCTTTTTTCTCCTCCAGAGACGAGGTGGAGAAACTGCGTGAGAAAGTGAAGAAGCTGGAGGTGAAGCTGGAGGAAGAGAGGAGTGTAAGGTTGCAGCCTTTACCCTATGAGAGCCAGGTAATAAACAGTAGTATACACTTCATCATATTTGTGTCCTAATTGATTTATATAGGCTTTTAATGTTCTTGTGTTAGCCCTACCTTTAAGTTAGTTAGTCCCAACCTTCTTTTCAGTGACATTTTCAGTGACAATGGAAAGAATGTTAGCATTTCAGCAATTTCTGAATTATACTTGTGGCTTTTTCCTGTTGTGTCTGGAAATTGTATAATTGCAAGTGGTACTGTTTTGAGAGGCATGTATGATTTAGGCCATATTTATATTCCATTTTGAGATATTGTTGATATGCCTACCGATTAATTAGAGGCAATTAGCCAGTTTAAGGGTTTGTATTACTGGAGGAATCTGGCATATTAGATTACCTTAAACTATGGTTTTTTTCCCCCCATGTTTTGTCAAGTATAAATGTACATATTATTCATGTATAACAGTCAGTCAACGTTTGTTGCTTTTAGAGATTGTATATACAGAAAGTTTAACACGTGTTAAGGAAGAATGTAAATGCTCTTCAGGGGCAGAGTTCAGGAAGTGCAGGAGACGCACAGACACTCTCCTTGTGTGTGAGCTCTGAGCAACTGCAGCACTCTGCTCGTGTCCTCCCCGTGGCGGCTGAACACAAACCGCAGTGCTGTGATGGCGAGGCAGAAGAAAGGGCAGCAGGAACCATCCAGCGCCACTGGCAGCAGTACAGGAACAGGGTAACGCTGGTCACAGCTCTATTTTGTTACTGTGCAACATGCACATGCACAAATTTAATGTTTCTTGCGTTCAGGAAACCATTTAAGAGAACATGAAAGCACTACGAGAGTTTTACATTAAAATACTCTACATTGAATCACTTAATCACTCAAGCCTTCACAACATGATTTAGCATTGACTGGCTTTGGCAAAGATGACCGGCTTTCTTTTTTTTCATTGCCAGTTTAGTTTGTTGTTTGTGTGATGATAAAGTGTTTTTTGGGTTTATAGGAGGAAGAAGGATGTGACTTTGAAGAGGTAAGCTTTTTGTTTGTTGTATATTAAAATTCACATGAAAATAAGGTTGGATTTTAAGATTGTATTTGCTGATATAAAATGCTTTTAATTCCCCAACTGGTTATTTTAATTTATAGTTTATAAATATGATCAAACAGTAATATGTACACTTTACTCAGATGTAAAATTCCTGTCTGCAGTGTGCTGTTGCTATTTATGGAGGCAGTTTTATTCCCATCAGTGCCATTCTGGCTTGATGATTATTCCCTGCATTTGTTTTAGATGTCTACAGTGTTTTGTGATAACTAGACTGTAACATTATGAGAAATATGTGTTGTGTATTCTGTTATTAGCTTATTACTTCAAAACAGCTTGGAGATGATTGCAGTTGTCTAGGGTGTTTACTGGTTGGGGCTAAGATACTGATTATTCGTTAATAAAACTGCTAAAAACCGACAATGTGGATACTGCGCTTACTGAGTTTTTATAAAAATGTCAACTCGAGAGTTTTAATTGTCTTGTGCAAGTGTGACCCTCACTGATGTCGATGTCATATTATTCTCTCCATGAAGGAGTCATTACATGTCATTCCTGTATTGGTTCTCTGTGATAAATTGTTATGTTTGGTCCTGTTAAACCCCATTACTGTAAGTTTTGAATGGTTTTTATTTACAGGACATTGTTTTAATTCAGTCAGTAATTCGAGGTCATTTGACAAGACAAAAACCATTGAAGACAACAGATCTTGATAAAAGAAAACTGCACAGCTTTGACAAGGTAGAGCATTTAATTAAACATCCTTCCTTCTACATACATATGTACTGGTACTCACACAACCAAACTATTGATGCTGTCTACCACTACACAGCGATGATTCAGTTTTGTAATTTTGTGTATCTCTCACATTTTTGTAATGATGGTGACTGAACATAAAGTGTTTAGGAACGATGGTAACACTACAGTGGTCTGGGTGTTTGACTTGATAACAGTTTTTAATGTCATAAAACAATTTACACCTCTATGTCGGTGATAAATTATGGTTTTCTCTTCTGTCGCTTATTAGTTATTAGTTATTACGGATGGTACAGAGACATTGGAAAATATCAGGGAATACAGTTGGACTTTGTGAGCCACGCTTTATGCACTTGCTTGACAAGTCAATCTCCATATGCTGCCGTGCTAAAGGAATGCATTTGGAGTACACCGTTATTTATGTGGCAGTAAAATTCTCATCCTGTTTCCTTCTTGATTTGTAGGGTGCTGTAGACACTATCTGAAGGCTTTATAAGTGAAACATCAGTGGCAGAATGTTAGAATCCTCTTGTCTTGCAGAGACTCCACTCAGGCGATATCAGCCGTGCAGATCATCACCATGTCCATGATGGCGATAAGGATGATGACGTGATACTCCTGCAGTCTGTGTTTCGAGGACACTTGTCGCGATGCCATTTAAAGATGAACAGGTGATAGCACAAAGACGACTGTTAATCCAGAGATGTCAGAGCCACATTAATGTTTATAGCTTTTGGGATATGATTGCCGGGATTTATAATCTGTTAACAGTGTACTCTACTTTTAGTAGACACAGTTTAACAAAAAATTATATTAAATTGTCAAATTGTTTTGTATTTATTACAAGGAAACAGACTAGCAGCACAGTGGCTTAGAGAGTAGTTGGAGTGGGTAGAGTCTGGCTGTCAGCACTGTGTGTAAAACCTGTGTGTGGAGTTTGCATGTTCTATCCGTGATTGTATAGGTTTCCTCTGGGCACTCCAGTTTCCTCCCACAGCTTCAAAGACATGCTACTTAGATGGATTCGAAACTAGTGTGTGCGTTTGCGTGTGTCTGTGCCCTGTGATGGGATTACAGCCTGTGATGGGTGTCCAGCCTGTCCCCTGCCTTGTGTCCTAGGCTGCCTGGGATAAGTGGTTTGACAATGATTGGCTGGATGAACAATGAAATAGTGGCTGCAGTGCAGGGTTAAGTTCTGACTGGGCCCTAAGGCTTCAACCAGAGCACCATTACGGCTGTTTACAAATTATTTTTTTAAATTAGTTTTGCATGAGCGCCTGGCAAGTTTCAGCCTTCTTAGCCTAATGAATAATCTGATTCTGCATGGCTAGAATTTTAATAAATCTCTCTAAGTGGTTATAATGTAATATGTTATAATATATTCTGTATGGATAAACTTTATGTGAAGAGCCTGGTGACTTAATGGGTGCTGAAGTCTCCTGGTTCGAATCCCAACCAGTCACCAGGTGTGTCCTTGAGAAAGACACTCAAATGCTAGCTGCCTGGCCTCCGCATGTGGCTACACACTGCTCCCCCTGGTGGATGGGTTAAATACAGAGAACCAATACTGATGTAATATGTATGTGAAATGTTGTAAGTGGTTTTGGAGAAAGGCATCTGCTATATAAATAAATGCAAATAAATAATAGAAATGTGTTCCCTTCCCTGCGCCCTGTGCTTCCTGGGATGGGCTCCAGGCTTCCCGTGACCCTGAATTGGATAAGGCGGTAGAGTGAATGGATGGACAGAGTAGTAATGTTCTGACAACCCATCTGAAAACCCTAAACCAATTTCCACAAATATCACTATTGCTGTAAAACTCCTAATTAATGGTCAACATGTGATTTTTAGCATATTCTTTTGCTGAAAATGTTAAATTGAGGAAATCAGTCATAAATAGAAATTACGAAATGAAACTTAAAAAAAAAAATTAGAGGGAAAAATCACAACACAAAGAGGGAATACTTCTATTTATATGGGGAAGTTATTTGAATTTTTAAATTAGGAAAGAACTGGAAGATTAGTGTGTTAGTGCTACATGGCTGGTGTTCCTTGACCTTTTTCCACTGCAGATATAATGGGGGCTCACTGATTCCTGCTTCTAGAGCAGAGGTGTCTGTATCAGGAAGAATCTCCAAAGCTGCGCAGAAGTACACGTCAAGCAGTCAAGGTATTGTGCACCTGAATTAGTTGTGCACATTGTCATTCACTTCATTTGTCAGTGAATTGTTATTGGATTTTCAGGCACTATTGTGATTAGTAAACCTTCTACCAAGAAGTTTAGCTATATACATTAAATTTAATCTATGGATTATGTTTACTGTAACTGTGTACATGTAAATGGAAAACCATGTTTATTACATTGCAGCAGAGAAAAAATTTAGGTGAAATACTTGCATGACAAAAATTGTTTAATATTATCCATCCATTGTCTAGTACAGTGAGACAGAACATCTTTATTATCCATTATTAGAACTTAATTGAAACTCTCTTCATCACCTGCTGTGATAATTCTGGTTGTATACATGCTGTCTTAAGAAGGTCATATTAGTTATTAAACATGAAATGGTTTATTTTAATGTTTTGGTTGAGTAATTGCATCAGATATTTGAGTAGGGACTGAATGATTGCAATTGTCATATCCAATGGAGCAGGTATGGGGAGTGATGAGGAGGAAATAGAGGAGAACGTGTCTGAAGTGTGTGCTGAAGAAAAGCAGGAGGACTCGGGCTTGTACGGCTCTTCTCTCAGGAGGAGGACAGCCCCAGGTACTCAGTGTTGAAGGCCTCTCGCAGAAACCTTCCTGACTGACATGCACCTGAAATGCATGTTATTCCTCAAGGACGTTGCACATGCTTCTCACATGGGTATAGATGGAAGGAGTACGATGTCAAATTAGAGGCAGAAACTGTGCTCTCAATTTGGATGCATGAATAATAAATTTAGAACAACAGGAAAAAAAAGATACTTCTTTATATATAATTTGCAGATATGATGAGGATACCATGGTATGTTGGCATAATTTGGTTTGATCCTGTGATGTTCACACAATTTTTACTGTCAGTCTAAAATGTCAATAAGAGAAGCAGTACTATCACCATAATATATATAATATTGCTTATTTTTTAATCTAAACTGGTGATTTATCTGCTCTTCCTGAATGAACTGAAATGACAGCCATATAAATTATTCTGTTATGTATGTGTACCAAATATGAAACTGTGGTAGAAATTTTCTGGAGACCAGACAGTTATGATTAAAAAGCTTTATTAATGGGTATTTTTGCGCAAAGAGGCTCTGAACAGAAACCGAAAAGCTTTCTGATGCTGCAGAGCCCCGACTACAAGCTCAGCAGGTTATTTATAGTTGTACACCAGCAGCAACTGCACCCCTCCCTTTCTTGTGCAGCTGCAGAGTAAACACTAGACCAAGGACTAGAGCAAGATTTAAGGCATGTCTTTGAAATAACCTTGCTTATGAGTTGCTCGATAGACTGTCAGTAATTTCGAGTGGCCAGGATGTCCTGCTGTTTTTCACCTAATCTAAATAGCTCATTCATTACTGAAAGCAAATACTTGGAAACATAACATTGAGAGGTTACCATAGAACAAACAGAAAAGTAATAACTTTTAGAATCACAGAAACTAAATCACTTTAATATCCACCTACATTTAAAGTCAAATTTATTCTTGAAAATGACAATCTGATGATGTTTTAAAATGAACAAACTCTATGTTTTACCAGCACAGTTAGATCTGCATCAGCCCACTTCTGCCGAAGCTGCACATCCAGGGGATTCTGACGACTCTGATGAAATCATCATTTCCCCATCCAGGCCTCTAAAGAGAGGGGACTCTTATTTCTGAAATGTGCATATGCTAATGGATTTTAATATGTGTCTCAATAGTGGCCTTGTATTGTAGACTGCTGTTTATATGAATCAGAGGAAATCTCAAGAGGACAGAGTTATGGCACCTGCATGATACCCTCTGGCTTTTGCTGACATATTTGTGACTATATATTAGTTCTTGTGGTCTGTATAGTTAATGGTGTTCAGCTTGTTTTGATAAAAAATTAAAAGTGCCTTTTATCATTAATAACATGAACAAAAATGTCCCGTGAAAGCATGTCATTATAATTAAATTTTTTAAATTCCCATTTCAGTGTGTATAATTAGTTTAATAAGTCGCCAAAAATATGTAGTTGTCTGGTGAATGTCTGAATTTGAAAATGTGCATATTAAAATTTTCACGAGTAATTTAAAAGCCATCACACAGTGATGCAAGGTAACACACTTTATCTGTACTGTGAAACTAAAATGAAGTACTGTAATTACTACAATAGGGCTTTTTGTAAAAAGCAAAATTTTTTTTTTCTAAAAACATTATCATATATAATCATTTTTACATCAAAACAGGACATTTCTGCATTACTTACACAAACATGCTTAGATATGTTCTTAAGTGATTTAAATGTTTCTTACATTGTATTTGTACAGTATTTTTGTTATTAAAAACAGCATATTTTGATGTGTGTCCATGTTTGTTTAAGTTCCCATCTTGTGAACCACTAATGTCGAACTGAAATGTACTTGTGTTCAAAGATTGTCTACGTTATGTTGTAGGCTGTGTGTGTGTATACAGCTAGAAGAATTTTACAGGACAGTGTAATATAGAGTTTGCTAAATTCTCTGTATATTATCAGTTTTATGTTCCACAAATGGAACAATATATGCTGAATGGAAGGTATTTACCTATGTTTAATTTTGTACATTGACTTTTTATTGAAAATGGCTGCAAAATTTCATATTCTGTGAAAACATATCAAGCATCAAAATTGCACCATAAACATCTTTTGTAGCAAGCTGCCATGTAATAGTAATAATCAATGCTTTCAGTCCATTTACTTTGTTCAGGGTCATGGGTGGCCTGGAGCCTACCCCAGCAGTCTGTACCACAAGGCAGGGTAAACTCTGGGAGGGTACCAACCCTTCCCAGAGCACACACATGCATGCACACACACAAATAAGTAATGTCATGGCCTTGGGTTGGCTCTATGTTTTTTTTCCCATCACCCTGTCTGTTCATTTAGTTTGGTTTATTGTTTTAATTCCATTGATTTAATTAACTCCATTGATGTCTGTGCCTCTGGTGCTTTAGTAGCCCATAGGCATAAACTAGACCGAGCACCCAATGCTATTGTCTTAGCTTGGCATGGCAAACAGGTCAACACGTCCGGTAGTGGCAAAAAAGCTGCTGGAGTGAAGCCGTCCCCTTGATTTCACAGAACTTAACGATTTTCCGGTGACATTATTTTTGACAATTAAAGTAAATGCAATACAAAAATAGAAAAGGAGAAATCATGCTCTTTAACGTTAACATTAAAAACATGATGTAACAATAATATAGTACGTTTAATTACCTTTATACAGAAAAACATGGATAATGGTGAAAAGTATATGAAATATTGCTCGTATTTCAGAAAAACGAATCAAGGAATTTCCCAATGTGAAGAAATTTCTACCAACTACGGCAAACAATATAAATTTCGATTAAACACATTGTTCTAGGTTGGTATTGTTTAAATCCCTTATAAACTCCCCAAATTTTCTGAACTGGTATTATCCAGAATAGAGGCATTCATCAATCCTAACAACATTATTGTCAAAGTGTTGAATATACAAAAAAAACCTGTGACGATGCTAATTACTAACAGAAATATAACAGTTAATTAAAACACAAAAGTTGTCAGTATCCTGGAGTAATTTCCTATAAACTATGTTTGGTCCATCAAAGTCGGCCTAGCTAAACATGCGCGTAATTTTATCCTGCAACTAAATGATGATAAAGAGTGTGAGAATTTACAGTCTGTATTATTAACTTGTAATAATTGTGCTGTAATCATACAGTAAGTCAGTAGTGTAAGTTCTTACAGCTACACTTTATTATTATTATTATTAATTTGAATCATTGAATACATGGAAAATGTATAAAAATTCATGAATTACTTACACATGAAATATGACTGATCCTCCAGCTGAGTAGCAGTTTGAACAGCCTAAAGCACAACATGATTTCACCATCTCATCTGCCAGTTCAACAGCTTTCTGCCACTACTGCAAGGGAATACTCATTTGCTGGCTCAAAGCAGACCACGCACGGTCTAGCTATTATTCATGTCTATGGTCCACACAATAACATTTTCGTTCTCTGGGGTGTTATTCCAGAAAGCCGGCTTAGCAAATTACTCTGATCTGTTTTCTGAATTTTTCAGAAAATTCAGAATTTTATGTTGCAGAAAGTGAGGTTAGAATGAACAACGTAGTAACTATTGGAACTTACTCACTATAGTAAACCTCCTTGACAGAGGTTTAGTTCACTGAAACCTTGGGTTAGTACGTGGGCTGTAGTAGAGTAGCCAGTTTTTTGTCTGTGGAAAATGTTGTATTCATTTGTACACAAAACGGTCGACATAGAAACCCACATAATCTGCAGGTGCTATGCCATGAGTGGGTCTGTTGGAAAAATGTATTTTGTTAAACTTGTATTTGTGTTTGATTTAAAGAAATGTTTTAATCTATGTAAAATGGAAAAGCAAGCTAAAGATAGCCTGTGTGAAACATCTGCAAAAGAAGTATTCAACTGCGTCTGTTGATTAGAACAACAGATGCAGCATGCTCTCTTAAGAGACAAGGGACACCATTTGGACCTACCCCCTACAAACACCATTTGCGGAATGTGTGATTCACATTAAGGTTGTAAACATGAAAGAGGGCACCAACGCTTTAGGAACGCATTAGAGAAATAATGAAAAGGCTGTAATGATCAAAGTAACTCTGGGGCTGACCATGCAAGGGGATATCTGGCAATAAGGAAGGAGGGGATGGGTGAAACTCACTCCCCATGTCGCCCCCCTACCCTTAGGCTATCGCGATCTTGTGTATAAAGAGACATGCCCGCAGCTGGAACTTTTGAGATTGTTCTGAGGTATCCTGTGAGACTGACAAATTTTCTCCCTCATATGAGCATTAAGCTCTTTCTTACTTCGAAGTCTGGTGTGTAGTGAATCATTGATTTTATGTAGTCCTTTGTACATGAATGTATTTGTTAGGTACCTAAGGAAGAATTTTCCTAACAGGGTCATTAAACCAAGATTAGATATTCTTGTACTTCCAGATGAATATCTGCATGGACGTTACTGGTTTTTGTATCAGCCGTTCTGCAATCGAACAACCTTGTACATTTCAAACATTACACAACATGGCTGTGCACTGCCATTAGTGCAGACTCCATGTTGGCGCAGAGATAATCCTATTATTGTTCACCTTTGAGGTTATGAATTCAAATCTGTCTTTTTAAAAATTGTGTAGACATATTTATGTTAATCCAACACAATTTTTTCAGTGCATGCCATCTCTCTGTCCTTTGCTACAGCTGAATAGCTGCATTTTTTTATTGTGAATTTGTATTCTGCACATGCAGTTATTAACACATTCAGTTCCACTGACATACACTGAACAAAAGTCTTTTGTATGGGATACATCTCTTGGATGTGTTGTGTAAATTTTACGTTGGTGAGATTTTAAATAAATAATAATCAGCTTTTATTGTCATGCATACATATTGCACATATATGTCACAACAGAATTTGTCCTCTGCAATTGACCCATCCCCCTGGGGGGAACAGTGAGCAGCCACATGGCACCCGGGGAGCTAGCGCTGAGTGTCTTGCTCAAGGACACACGTGGTTGGGTTGAACCAGGGACTGGGAGAGACTTCTGCCTCCTAGCCTGGTGCTCTACCCATTGAGACTCTGAACCCACTATTTGTCTCTCAGACCTTTATTCCTTTCATGGCTGGTTCAATCACACATAGTGCAGAGCAGTCTGTAAGAGGTGAGAATGCACAGGGGAGGGAGCAGGACATATTTGTGTTCTAAAGTCAGACAGACCTAACATGTACATGTGATTTATACCTATGCTAAACACTAGAGAGTTAGAAGGATATAAAATGTATTAACGACCACGTAGTTAAGACGTATGTATATATCCATCCATTATCTTAACTGCTTATTCCTGGTGAGGGTCACGGGGAAGCCTGGAGCCCATCCCAGAGCACACAGG
>JABJVR010007139.1:0-11807 GCA_025773905.1 Chitala chitala | reverse complement strand
AGTGTGCGTCCACGCCGCCGGGAGGCGCGAGTGTGCGTCCACGCCGCCATGAGGCGCGAGTGTGCGTCCACGCCGCCGGGAGGCGCGAGTGTGCATTACATCAACCTCATATCTAGGTTCCAAAGTAAAAAAAACAATGATGGTGCATCCACAACTGCAGTTTTGCACAAAATAAGTCACTTAGATGTAAAGGTGTTTAACAAAATAAAATAAAATAACCTCCAGTCCCTACCTCTGCACATCTACAACACCCAGTACTCATCAACCTTCTTTCCTCTCCCTTTTTTTCTCTCAGCTCGAACCTTTGCATTACACTGTAGATTACACTGGCCCTGCCTTCCACAATGCAGCACATTAACTTTTCATTCATTCTATTAAGATAGTAAATGCATATGATAATCCTAGATAACTCTCAATAATACTTACACAATGTACAAGATAATTTCAATATTAATTGTAAACACATAAGACTAATATTTACCTAAAATTACCCAAACTCTACACACATTTTCTCCTGATGAGGCAGCTCTGCACATGCCCATGGAGAGAAACCGCCTACAAATCTGATCTAAATCAGAACCAAGGACTCAGTTTCCCAGACCATGATGCAAGCTGCTATACCACCCCAGCCACAATACAAACAAAAGTCAGACAACAGGTGGCAAACAGAAAAATAAACCCCAAACTTTTGTAAATAATTTACATTTGCCTACTAATGTAGTACAGCAAACAGAAACCATTTTAGAAATTGTTTGTACATGTTGCACTACTGTTTGATCGACAAAATTTCCAATCACAGCTGTGTGATCCCATCTGTGGTAGCTCAGCTGTGCAGTTGTGAGGACTGGGAAAAGAGAGGAAATTTGCAACTTATCATTACCTAATATAGAACCTAATATACAGCAAAAACAGCATTTCATAAATGTACAATGTTCTGCATTACATCATTTAACAAAACCATCAAAATAGAAACATACCCAACAGCTGTAACAGCCAAGAGGAGAGACAAGAACGAAACAAAACAAGACAAAGAGTAACTGACTTACTAAAACAAAAACAGGGACTTCATTTGCTGGGACACAATACTCATTCCACAAATGGAAAATTTGAGAACACACACACACACACACACACACACACACCAGCCATAACATTATGACCACTGACAGGTGAGGTGAATAACATTGATTTTCTCATTACAGTGGCACCTGGAACTGGGTGGGATATATTAGGCAGCAAGTGAACAGCAGCGGTCAGGACCTACCAAACGTGGCCCAAGGAAGGAAAACCAGTGACAGGGTCATGGGTGGCCAAGGTGATACACATGGGGAGTGAAGGCTGGCCCATTTAGTCTGATCCAATAGAAGAGCTACTGTAGCTCAAATTGCTAAAAAAGTGAATGCTGCAGAAAGGTATCAGAACACACATGGCATCACAGTTTGATGTATATGGGGCTGCATAACCACAGACCGGTCAGGGTGCCCATGCTGACCTGTGTCCACCACCACAAGCATCCACAATGGGCATGTGGGCATCAGAACTGGACCACAGAGCAATGGAAGAAAGTTGTCTGGTCTGATGAATCACATTTTCTTTCACATCATATGGACGGCTGGGTGCATTTGTGCTGCATACCTGGGAAAGAGGGCACCGGGATGCACTATGGCAAGCCAGCAGAAGCAGTGTGATGCTTTGGGTAATGTTCTGCTGGGAAACCTTGGGTCCTGCCATTCATGTAGATGTTACCTTGACACATACTGCCTACCTAAACGTTGTTGCTGACCAAGTACACCCCTTCATGGGAACAGTGTTCCCTGATGGCAGTGGCCTCTTTCAGCAGGATAATGCTCCCTGCCACACTGCAAAAATGGTTCTAGAATAGTTTGAGGAACACAACTAGTTCAAGGTGTTGACTTGGCCTCCAACATTCTGCAGATCTCAATCCAATTCAGCATCTGTGGGATGTGCTGGAAAAACAAGACCGATCCATGGAAGCCCCACCTCATCAATTTACAGGGCTTAAAGGATCTGCTACTGACGGTTTGGTGCCAGACACCACAGCATACCTGTAGAGGTCTAGTGGAGTCCATGCTCAATATTAGGTGTGTGGTCATAATGGTATGGCTAATCACTGGACATAATAGTAAAAAAAAGACAATTGGCCTGATACAAGATCAAACACAGTTATTCTGACATTTATCTTATGTAAAATATCTAAGTGTTGACGTTATATCAAAGATGTTCAACATCAGCACAAACAACCTGTCAGCACAGAATGAAAATTACGCATCATAATTACCACAGACATAAATATTTTTTATAAATAAAATATCTGACAAAATACATAATACCAGACATAAAACATTGATTACAGTCAAACTGTTTCTTCTACTTCAGAGTTAATCATAAATGGAAAAAGAAGTCAAGTTTCATTCAGCATGTTATAAGAAATTCTTAAGTATCTTGAGTATAAACAAGGCAATGTTAAACAATCCACCATAAGCCAGAGGTTATTTAGAGGTCCAATATTTGAACATTTTTTCAAAAACGGAAACATTAAAAGAGTTTGTTATTAACTGTTATACTTTCATTAAAACAACATCTAGGAAGGCACAAAACAACAGACAGGCAACAGGTGGTGTAGCATTACTGGTCATATACTAAAGGTTCATTATGTGGTCATGGCACGGCAACACACAGAACGCCATCGTCACAAATTAGTGAATAAAATTATAAAGGCAGTCAGCAGACATCAACAGTACAGAATCAGTGGTTCACCATGAGCCATTTTCTGCTGGCCAGGGAAAAAGACACCAAGGAGAAATAAAGTCAAAACTACCTGGGAGATATACTGAAAATATAACCAGTACAGAGGTGTAAAGGTGCACATATACAGGTACATGCTGTATAGCCACCTGAAAATAGTCAGTAACACGCATCACACTTGTGTTAGCAAACAGTTTTCAGATTTCTTTTATTTGCTTTAAAGGTACCAAGTAAGGAGCAACTGTCAGCAAACTGAGGATCATGTCAGGGTACAGTCTGAGTGGGACACCAGTACAGTCCTGGGCAGGTGCACACACACGCACACGCACATGCACGCGCACACACAAAATGACACAATGGGTCTACAGTTTTCTCTTCACCAGAACCATTCCTTATGGGTGGTTGGAGAAACCCGGGGAAGGTACAGAAACCCCAAGCAGGAGCATGAAGAACATGCACTACACACACAATGCCACGTATGTAATAACACACAGTAATAAAGGGCGGTATGTATCTGCCCAGGTATGAAGTACCTGTGATGGAGCAGTATATCAGCTGTGGTGACACCTTTTGGACATCCTCATACCCAAGTCCCATCTCTACTAGCTTGCCTGGGAGGTAGTTTTCCATGAGGACATCGCAGACACTCGCAAGCTTAAAACATCCACAATGCAATGTTACTCCTGTCATACAACCTCACATTAATCACTCATGAAAAATGTCATTTCATCTATCTTATTACACAAATACATAATTAAATATTTAAATGCATAGGAAAGAATAAACGTTCTGTTGCAAATACTTCCTATTCTACAGAGCAGAAAATTGATACACAGCATCTTGTTTAACATCATATGGGAAAATCCATTAATAATACATTGAAGAAAACATTACCTCCAGCACTAATCTGGCACCTTTGGGATCTTTCAGATTCACTGCAATACTCTAGAAGTAGCATGTAAAAGATACAAATGTTAATTTCCCTTCACTAAACTTTGTGCAGTTCTCTCTGAAGAATCACCAAGCCCATACATTTCAAAAGCCAAGCCATCTTGAGCAGATTTATCATGCAAATGTAGAAACCTTATGATTTAGGCTTTAATCTTGCATAACAAAGGAACGCATCTGTACATGATATTTTTAATCAAGCACAAGAAATCTGGACCACAAAGTACCTCACATCCTATTAATGGTAATCACCACAGGGGTTTAAGTGTTTATGATCAAACACAAATAAGAATGCAACTAGCCCAGAGGACATCAAAAAGCTGAATATACCTTTTTGTTGCGATTGACGCTAAGGAAATAAATGCTTTCCTCTTGCACAAAAGGAGGACCCCAAGACCTTGTGTCATCCCCAGCACCTGTCAGAGGGATTATACATGAACAACACGATAGTGGGGCGTCTGTGCCACTGCCAGCTGTATCCATACTTTAACAGAAAATAAACATGAACCAGCATGGCCCTGCACATGAGCGTACCCAATACCATGACACTGCTTGAGAATTTTAAAATCTTTTCAAGCCCTTTGCATGATCAGAAGTCACGAGGGAACAGGAACCAGAGGTCACAAAGCATTGCATGAACATACGCACGCACACACGCACAAACAAGCACAAACAAACTCAGGGCAATTAAATGTTACTAAATTTGCCTACACCACATGTCTGTGGACTGAAAATGGAATGCAGAGCACCCAGAACAAACGCACAAAATCACAGAGAGAATACCCAGGTGTCACACACTCAGTACCACAGCCACCTGGGTGTCACGCAACCACTTTTTTTCTTGCTGGGACACATTACTCATAAATGTTAATGAAGTTATAAGTGGACAGATTACATAAACTACATGTGCACTCAGGAGCACCACTGCAGATTCAGGGCCCCATGAAAGACTCTCGCAGATATTGTGTTAAGATTTTATGCTGCGTTGTCAGTTTTGAGGGTCCCTGTTTCATCCTAGGCTTCCTTCCCTCTCAGTGTCCCTGGGTGCACTTACCCACTTCATTACAAATGTCTACTAAAAGTGAATCTTCTTCTTAGCAGTATTCCAGTGCTATGGCAGGATCTGCTTATCAGCAGATCAAGACATCGCCATCGATGCAACTGAAGTACTTCAACCAATGCATCACTTCATCTGTCATTGAAGGCATTTTATACCTACTGCCAGGTGACAGAGACAGACAGACAGACAGACAGACACACACACACACACACACACACACACACACACACACACACACACACACACACACAAAGTGGGCAACTTTAAAACACCAATCGACCTAACCTGCATGTCTTTGGATTGTGGGACGAAACTAGAGAACCCAGAGAAAACCCACCAAGCACAGGGGGAACATGCAAACTCCATGCACAGACCCGAGGCGGGAAACGAGCCCCAGGCCTGGAGGTGCAAGGCGACATTGCTGACCACCATGCCACCATGCTGCCATGTCTACCAATAGTGAATAAAAATTATATTTTAGGGAATGATTTACCAATTACTGCGATAATTATCAATTATGTTGCAACTGAATAACAGACAATAGTGAATAATTTTTATGCAAACCACTTAGTTAAAAAATCCATTAAAAAAATAAACAAGTCTCTTCAGTTTAACTGGCATCATACCAGTGGACGTACCAAGCCAACATATATACCCCAGTAAACAGACAGACAGAGAAGCCATCACATCACCAGACTAGTCTATGTGAGCATTTTCTGCCTCACCCACCTGGTCTCTCCACCTTTATCACCTCAGCCCCCAGGTCTCCCAGTATCATACTTGCAAAGGGACCAGCCAGAACTCTGAAAATTGGTGTAATAGCCAAGCAACATTATACCTGCACTTTAAAGACAAATTCCAAAAATTGTGGTTGAGAATTTTTGTATTTATGGGTTTCACATATGTAATGTCTGGTAAAACATACCTGGTGAGATCTAGTACTCTGACACCATCCAGTGGTTTTGGCACCTGTTCTGCTACCACTTCTGAAGAACAAAACAAGAATTCAAAGCAGTTGGTCAGTCTCATTTTTCAGGGATCTTTCACAAACGTTAACACCGTTCATGCCATACTTAATAACAAACAATATAGAAAACAATTACTGTACTTTATTAGACCTTTATTAAGACCTCCCCTTCCAAATCTGTAAACCACTGGATCAAATTTACCTGCAAACACACACAGCCTATAATTTTTAAATAGACAAATGTAATATTTTTAAAGGTGAGAGCGTTTGCCACTGAACGCACTAAGTGGTTAAACTGAAGGTGTTTAAAGACTCTGGTTATGCTGTTGCGCTGCCTTCCTGCAGCACTAACTCAGCGCTGCTGCTCCGGGACTTTGGACTCGAACTTTTCTGCACTGTCCAAGCTGTGAGACACTGTATATGTACACTCAATATCAGTACAAACACAACTGTACAGTCATACCAGCATTTTTCAGCTTGATAACATTTTGATTGTGTACACGCAACATTCGGTAAACATTCGGGAATTTAATAGGACTTTAAATGACAGCCATTCCTCACCAGCGTAAAAAATATTTTAAGTATACAAAGACACCCAACTTAAAATGTACGTTTAGAATTTTTTATTTAAAAAATGAAAAGTGTTGTGATTTAAAACAGAATTCATGAAATGCAGTTTTGATATCAAAAGTGAGTAATCGTTTACTCACTTCTGAGCGCTTATTAAAATGCACAGTTACCTGGCTGCGTGCACGCCTGCAGCCTGCCACACGGGGTGCCTGAAACCCGCGCCCGAAGAAACCGTGAGGCGCGCACGGCGCTCATGAAGCCCTTTGCTGTAACTGGCATCGCCAGCGTTTCACTGCTTGCTGCTTTTAGAAGCGGGATCCATCTGGGACTCCACAGGTCCAGGGTTCGGCAGCTGCTTCGCCAACCAATCGGATCGCCATTTCTGTCACGTGATTTACAGACAAAGCTTTATCCGATTCAAAAACCAATTTTTTTCGTGTAACTCACATTAATTAGAATTGCCTTGCGTGTTTAATTAACGTGGGAATAAAAGTAGTTAATGCGTGGAGAAATTAGGAAAATGTTAAGTGAAAGGGAAAACTTAAGAAATAAAGAGGAGCTGTGTCAGAGCATGTATTCTTATGCTGTGTCTTCTCTTCACATCCGGGTTTCTGTGTGGCAGTGTTCAGTAGCATCACGCAAAATACTGCGTGCACAGTGCAGGTGTTGACTGGAAAGCGCTGAACAGAACAACCATTGCTGTTGTGTATGTCTGCAAGTCATTAATTTGTATCCACTTTCCTAAATTGTGTTTTCTGAGTAACAATATTATGTGTATGTGATTTAACTGTTCATTTTCATTCGACGAGTATGTCAAGTTGCATAATAAAAATCTGTCATTTATATTGTAGCGATGATCAGAGCTAGCCATTAAAGACGCGCAGGTAAGATTGGTGGTGTCACAGGCTCTTTTATTAAGTCCTTAAAAAATTGGTGTAATAGCCAAGCAACATTATACCTGCACTTTAAAGACAAATTCCAAAAATTGTGGTTGAGAATTTTTGTATTTATGGGTTTCACATATGTAATGTCTGGTAAAACATACCTGGTGAGATCTAGTACTCTGACACCATCCAGTGGTTTTGGCACCTGTTCTGCTACCACTTCTGAAGAACAAAACAAGAATTCAAAGCAGTTGGTCAGTCTCATTTTTCAGGGATCTTTCACAAACGTTAACACCGTTCATGCCATACTTAATAACAAACAATATAGAAAACAATTACTGTACTTTATTAGACCTTTATTAAGACCTCCCCTTCCAAATCTGTAAACCACTGGATCAAATTTACCTGCAAACACACACAGCCTATAATTTTGTTATCTGTGAGCAACAAATATACCAATTGCCCGAAACACACTCACACTGGGGAACTGGGTGGGGAAGGTCTGCATTTTCGCTCGCATACACAATGACGGTGACAAACACGCAACAATTTACAGGGTGCTGCTGGGATATGCAAATGAGTTTGCATACAGCACCACTGAAACATTGCGCTGGCATTACACAGCCCTCCTTTCAGAGGTCGACTATTCCGACGACCATCTAGCCAACCACGCTGCTCTAGTCCAACACACAGTCCGCAGGTGTGGTGGTAGACATCGGTGCTCTCTCCGAGGCCTCTGGGGAGGCAAGCGGTTTGCTCCTGTTGGTGGGGAAAGAGGGGCACTGGAGTCCGCAGCTACTGGGTGGGCCCTGGGATGGTATGGGGCCAGTTGATCCCGGTGTACTACCACTGCATGCCTCCCCGGTCCCACCCGCACACGATATATGATAACTGAAAGTCTGTCCAGCACCGTGCACGGTCCCTGCCATGGATCCATGATCTTAGGACACAGTCCCCTACAGCGGTGCGGGTTGTAGAGCCACACCTGGTCGCCTGCCCCCAAGGGGCCACCACGGCAGAAAGTGTCGTAGGACCTCTTCTGCCGCATGCCTACTGTGGCCAGGTGCTCACATGTCATTTGGTGCGTGTCCTCCATGCGCCGCCTCAGCTCACGGACGTACTCCGGTGCTAAAATGGGTTCCGGGCCGGAGGCGCCACCAAACACCAGCTCCACCGGCATGCGCAATTCCCGTCCCAGCATCAGCATGGCCGGAGTAAAACCCATGGATTTGTGGGCTGCAGTCCTGTAGGCTCACAGGACCATGGGCAGGTGCTGGTCCCAGTCCCTTTCGTGCTGGCTGGTGAGGATGACGAGCTGCGTGATCAGGGTGCGGTTAAACCGCTCCACGAGGCCGTCGCTCTGCGGATGGAGGGGAGTGGTTCGCGTTTTCTTAATCCCCAACAACCGACGTACTTCCGCCATCACGGCCGACTCGAAGTTGTGCTCCTGGTCGCTGTGCAGATCCACAGCGACTAAAGATCTCTTCCACGAGTTTGCCAGCTGTGATGGTTGCACTCTGCTCAGGGACCTCAGGCCATTTCGTGAAGTAATCCATAGCCACAAGAACATACCGGTTCCCTCCGTCGGTGGTGGGGAAGGGACCCAGGATGTCCACTCCAACGCACTCCATTGGGGTGCTAGCTTGAAGGGACTGGAGCGGTGCTCTGGAGCGCTCCGATGGGCCTTTTCGTGCAGTGCAGGGGTCACAGCAGTGAATGTGAATTTCCACGTCCCTACGGCATCCCGGCCAATAAAAGTGCTGTCTCGGCCTCCGCAGTGTCTTTGCTACACCAAAGTGGCGAACCCCAGGTGGGCCATGAACGCTATGCAGCACTGCATCTTTCAGAGAATCAGGAACTAGCAGTTGCCATAGCATCTGGCCTGGCACAGGGCTCTGCCATCTCCGGTACAGCAGTCCACCGCGAATGGCTAAGCTGTCCCACTGGGAACAGTACGCCTTCATGGCTGGCCCCTGCACTCTCAGTTCCTCCCCTCCAGGCCTCCTGCCTCTCAGTAGCCAATCCCGTAACGTACTGAGAGTCCTATACTCCATTTGGGCCTGCATGATGTCAGCCTCCCCAAGGTCATGCAGCTCACCTGTCTATGCAGGTGGGGCTGCAAGTGCAGCAACTGCTCTCACCTGGTTCTCCCCTTGTGCAGCGTCTGTGTACCCTCCAGGCACTGGCACTGTGTGCAGGTCCGCTGACATGGACGGCGAGAGAGGGCATCTGCGTTGCTGTGCAGCTGCCCCCCTCTGTGCTGGATCTCGAACTTGAATGACTGGAGCTTTTCCAGCCACCTGGCCACTTGTCCTTCTGGCTCCTTGAAATTCAGCAGCCAGGTTAGAGAGGTGTGATCAGTTCTCAGGAGGAAGCGGCATCCATACACGTACGGGCAAAAGTGTGATACTCCTGTCACCACTGCCAGCAGCTCACGCCGAGTGACGCAGTAGTTCCGCTCGGGTTTGCTGACACATCGGCTGAAGTATGCCACCACTCGCTCTCCTCAGGTCCAGTGAGCTGAACAAACTGGATCCTGACAGGGAGTCCAGCGTGTTATCGATGCGGGGGAGGGGATAGGAGTCCTGCCTCATCACCGCATTCAACCTCCTGTAGTCCATGCAGAACCTCCACGAGCCATCCTTCTTCTTGGCCAAGACTGCTGGGGCAGCCCACAGGCTGGTGGAGGGTTCTATAACGCCCACTGCTAGCATCTCCTTTACTTTCATTTCTGCAGCAGCATGTTTGGACAGAGGAAGTCCTGTGTTGCCTGACTGCACAGGGAAGGGCGCCCGGCAAACAGGAGCATGGTGTCCCCGTTTTCTGCAGCGCCAGCAAAGTGGTCCTTTGTTCACTCCCTCTCTCTCTCGAGGCTGTCGCACTGGTTCGGCCCTGTCTTCCGCCATGCGCACTGCAATTTGGGGATGGCTGGGTGGTGCCAAAACAGCCTCCACGTGCTCTGCTTCTTCTAGAGCGTGATCCAGTCAGCGTGAGGAGAGAAGGTACACTTGTTCTTGTAAGCGCTCGGGGAGTAGCGCCGCAAGGAAAGATTGGAGAGCCAGGTCCGCTCGTACCTCCGTGGGGTAGCTGGGGTAAGCCTGCCGGACCAGGGCTTTCATGTCTGCGGCTAAGACCCCCAGCTTCTCTCCTCTCTGTCGCCTGTGGTTGCTCAGAAGACGCTGGGCACTCTGGATTTCTTTCACCTCCTCAAATCGCCTTTGCAGGGCTGCCTTAAGCCTCCCCAGTTGGTGCCTCTTCCCCTCTTCTAGGTCGCCCCCCCTCTGGAGTCCGCAATCGGCGCTGCAGTGTGCTTAGCTGTTGAGTGGGCGTTTCCTGGCACTCTTGTAAGCTTGTTGCTCTTTGCTGTAGCGCTTGAGCCTCTGCTTCGATGGCTAACTGGAGATCGCGCATGCTAGCTAACAAATCTTGCGTTCCCATCCTGCTCCAGACACCAATGTAGCGATGATCAGAGCTAAAGACGCACAGGTAAGATTGGTGGTGTCACCGGCTCTTTTATTAAGTCCTTGAAAGGACTTAGGCAACAAGTATACCAATCGCCTGAAACACACTCACACTGGGTAACTGGGTGGGGAAGGTCTGCATTTTCACTCGCATACACACTGAGAGTGACAAACGCAACTATTTACAGGGTGCTGCTGGAATATGCAAATGAGTTTGCATACAGCAGCACCGAAACATTGCGCCGGCATCACTAAATGGTTTTATGTATCTGGACATAATAAAACAATCGTCATGTCCTTATCAGGTATTACAATTACGTAAATACATCCTCAGATGACCAACAATACATGACATATTTCACTGTTATTATTTATTTACAATGGGCCTACAATGGGCACGTGACCATCAGAACTGGAACATGGAGCAATGGAAGAAGGTGGCCAGTTCTGATGAATCACGTTTTCTTTGACATCATGTAGATGGCTGGGTGCATTTGCATCGCTTATCTGGGAAAGAGATGGCACCAGGATGCACTATGGGAAAAGGCAAGCCGGTGGAGGCAGTGTGATGCTTTGGACAATGTTCTGCTGGAAACCTTGGGTCCTGCAATTCATGTGGATATTACCATGATGCGTACCACCTACCTAAACATTGTTGCTGACCAAGTACACCCCTTCATGGAAACAGTGTTCCCTGATGGCAGTGGCCTCGTTCAGCAGGATAATGCTCCCTGCCACACTGTAAAAATGGTTCAAGAATGTTTTGAGGAAAACAACGAGTTTGAGGTGTTGACTTGGCCTCCAAATTCTCCAGATCTCGATCCAATCGAGCATTTGTGGGATGTGCTGGAAAAACAAGTATGATCTATGAAAGCCCCACATCACAATTTACAGGACTTAAAATATATGCTATTGACAGCTTGGTGTCAGATACCACAGCATACCTTCAGAGGTCTAGTGGAGTCTATGCCTCCACGGTTTAGGTCTTTTTTGGCAGGAAAAGGAGGACCTAGCCATATTACTCAATATTAGGTGGGTGGTCATACTATTATGGCTGATAAGTATGTGTGTGTCTGTGTGTGTATATACACTCACTGGCCACTTTATTAGGTACACCTTGCTAATACCGGGTTGGACCCCCTTTTGCCTTC
>JABJVR010007138.1:0-11808 GCA_025773905.1 Chitala chitala | reverse complement strand
CACCCCAATCTTGACTGGAAATTTTGCATTTGGAGAGGTTTAGCTGGCCTGGGTAATACGACTGGAAAATGAAGGAATTCTTTATACGTAAACTTGACGTAACTAGATAACTGAATAATGTATAAAAAAAAAAAAAAAAAAAGGAAATAAAAGATAATCGAAGTTTGTGTATATATTGGAATGTGATCTTGCCTGTTTTTGATAATGATTAGTGTTGGGGCAGGAGGAAGGAGTAATTAAGCTAACCCCGGCAGTCTAGTGTGGATGAGGAGTGTGTGTGTGGCTCTGTGAGTGTCACACAATTACTTCTGTAGGATTTTTACGGAAGCAGCCTTGTAGAACTGGGTGCTATGGGCAGGCACCAGACAGTCGCATGCACGTCCACATACTTACTAACACGTGTGCGCATGACAGTTTACCCTTCTGTAGCGGTGCTATGTGAAAAGGGGTAGAGAATTATTAAAGACCTCAATCTCCCAAGGGCTTTTTCATGGATATCCCTGATTCAACTGGACTGCCTTCCAACTGCTTTGGTCTCCTCAGCCCCCCACCCCTCCCAGCTGTGGACTCTGTATGTGTGAACACGGTGGGTCAGGTTTGATCACACGAGTCTGCGGTCTCTCTATGGCGTGTGGGCTGGGCTGAAGATAGTTCTGAAGCCTCCCAGACTCAGTCGTGTCTGAATCATCCTGTCACAGCTCTTCAGATGACATCGGTCATGGAATGAAGAGGGCAGAGGCACTGGAGGTGTCAGGTTACAGAGCCACGCCCTAATCCTGCCTTACGCTGCAGACGCTGCCAAATCTGCCCTGCTTCACTGGCACCTTCTCTGCCTACCTGCTCTGCCCTATGTGGTGTTCGCCGCCCGAGGCTGTGCCTGCCGTAACCTACATGTCACCACTGCCTCTACCTTCCTCACCTCTCCTTCCCTACCCTTCTCATCACTGCCTGACCCTGTCCACTGCCCCTCTTTGCCAAGCTTTGTCCTAAAGTCTTACTTCTGTGTATGTGTGACTGTGACCATGTAGGTTTATGAATGAACTGGACTTGTGCAATCTCTCCGTAGAATGATCCATCTCACCTTGAGGTATATTTATTGGTTAGGAAATAGATTGTTTTGTTTTCATTTTTATTTATGTTGGTTATGGTATTGATTCAATGTTTAACATGTCTGACATGAATTCTGACTTTCTTTTTGCTTTGTCAATATGCATGAATGCTGGCAGGGACTTCCTGTGTTGTGTTCTCTCCAAATTAATGAAAAACCTATCCAGCTTACTTTGACTGGATGAAATAAAATCCTTTTTATGCCATTAAAGTCATCTGTCTGAATTCTTGTGAATGATGGAATGTCAAGGCAGAGATTGGTCTGAAGGTAGGAAGCCTTGCACCCTCCTAGGCTCAAGCGTGCTTGGCATGTAGCATCTCAGTCAAGAGAGAGTTGCAGGGCAGGTCACCCAGCAGGTGGCGCTGGTACAGGTATTCCTCTACTTGCAGGCTGATGCTGCGGACCTGGGGCAGCTTGAGCAGAAGCTGGCCGAACTTGTCCGAGTGCCCAGGATGCATCCGCAGAGTGTGTTCCATTAGGGCCCGGTTCACTTTTTCTTGAGTCTGCTCCACCTGTCGGCGGTCCTGCACTGACTTCACATCTGTAGAGCAGTCAGAGACAAACCTGGTTTTAGCATTAGCACCAGAATCAGAACATTCATACTCCCCTGTGAGATGGTGTGCATGCAGACTAGCACATTAAGGCTCACCTGGATTAAACAGCACTAGGTATTTCAGGCACACAAACTCTGGCATGTCCAGCTGCAGGCTCCTTAGTTTGGACACCAGATCCTGACTTCTGGACACCAGGCTGGGTTGGGTGCCCCCATTTTGTGTCCTTTTGGTGGAAAAATCGTTATTGGTTTTAAAAAAGTTAATAAAAATTCCGCTATCCGCCATCCCCCAAAATTTTTTTTTTTTTTTTTTTTTTTTTTTTTTTTCTGTGTATTTTTTTAAAGATCCTTTGTAAGTTAGTCACAATACCTGCTGCCCTGTCACCAGATAGATGCTGCCCTCTTTCCCATATGTAACCTGCCTGTACAGGTGATCCAGGACCAAGAGTTCACTCCAGCAGTTCTGTAGCAAACACATTTGGTCTTCCACCTGCAGTGTGGAGATGGCACCATCTCAACACCTCTCGCATATGGTCATACCTGTACACTAATTTGTTCACTAGAGCAGGGGCCGGGACAAGTAAAAACACAGGCTTGTAACCTGGAGATCAGGAGTTGTATTTGCTCTGTGTGTTTAGGAAACTGGTCTGCCAAAGTAGACGTAAATACAAGTTTCTCTGAGCTTCATACTTAACCTGAACTCTATATAAATGTGCACAAGAGAAAATACTTTTATTGTACAAGGATCAGCCAGGTAACCTTCTCAGGCATGTCTCACATATATGGAAACCCTCTCTCCTTTCTGCTTCACAATATTATGTACTTTATAAAATGCTAATGTAAGGAAATGGTCCTTATATTATAAACATATTTACTGGACATCTACAGTACAACATTCAAGTCATAGTGATGTTTACAGAACAAAATGCAGACTACTCCCCTGTACTGTGTTGGCCCAAAGTACAATTACATTAATCCTGTAGTGTGTGCTCTTCCATCCTATGGGAATTAAAATCGGGCAATCTGTTGTAGATGTTTACCAATGTCATTCAGGACAACCCCCAAGGTCAGCACACAATTCACCTCCTGGAATTAACACCACAAACCTGTAACCTGTCTTACGGGCTATACTGTAGGCCACTCTTCCAGAAACTGGTTGAAACGTGTATTTGTGTTGCCGCCATCTTTGTGGTGCCGGTATATATTCATACCTTAAGGTCCTTGAAGAGAGTGCAGTTTCGGGCCCACTCGACCAGCCCAAACAGTGTTTGGTCAGCCATCTTGCACATGATGCTGAAGGTGTTGAGACGGTCGTGTTTCCCGCGATTCGCCTGCTCCCTCTGCAGGCTGGCTAGTACCCGTGTGCAGAGCTGTGCCTCCTCTGGCTCTGCCTTTAGGAGCTCATCCAGAAGGCAGGCCTCTGGGGCTGTTGCAGGCACGACTGAAGTGTTTGAAGGTGCAAGGGCCTGGCTGCAGCTGAAAAGGAACTCTGTCTTACCCTGTGTGCACCCCTGAAAGCTACAGTTGTACAGTCCATTGGCAAGAACAGAGGGTGGGGCCAGGGACCTGTCTTTGCTCATGGTACAGTCCAGGAGAATGGGTAGTTCTAACCCACCAGCAGTGGATGGTGGAGGCGGCAGTTGCTGGAAGGGGTCAGAGGTCAGGGGTGTTGGACAAAGGTTGGCCTGCATGTGCAGCTCATGTGGTGAATACAGCTGCTCAGAGGAGCTTTCCAGTTTGACCCTGAGAGGGGTGGAGTCTGGCTGGTGGAAAGCCTGTCTCTGTTGCTTCAGCTGTCTGTCCCTGCGATATAAAGGTCCAAATTTGTTCCGCCCACCTCTCATTCGGTCCGCTCTAACTGCTGTGGAAACAAAACAGTTATCATTACAATCACAATTCTGCTGTGGCTACTCACCAGGTAACCACATCTATACAGCTGAGCAGTTATTAAAGCATTGCCGAAAAGCTGGCCGTGTTTAAGGCTCCTGGGGCTCACCAATGCTGAAGTAACAACAAGATGGTTAACATCCTCAAAACTACAACGATCAGCGTTAGCTTTCAAATGTGCACTCCTGTGCTTCATACTTTCAAAACACAGTAGCTGCTCTCAGATCAGTATGTTATGTTATTAAATCAATTTCCATAAAAATGTCCTGACTCACAGCTGAACATCAGAAACACAGGTGCACACATACAAATGGTGGAGCTTGTATTCAGCAAACTGTGTACTTTATCTGGCTCATTATAACCAGCAGTTGAAAAGGTTTATTGTTTGTACGATAACCCGTAAAAGAAGAAGCAGGTTAGCGTTTTACAGCTAGGCTGCCTTTGTTCCATTAGAACAGATAAACTATGCTCTTAGGGGTGGATCTGTCCAACACTTCAGCCAGACAGTTCTTTTTGCCCAATTAAACCATCTCTCCCAAACACAAAATGAAACAGAGGTGTTCTGTACTGTAGCAGTCCGGTTAGCATTAGCACCACCACAGCGTACAAGCATGCCAGTCACTATATGTTCAGACCTGCCCACTGTTGCATGCTGGCATTTCACCCCTATGCCCACACCCATGGAAACATACCCTCCCTTTTCATGCCTACTGCCAGGCACTTCTGAAAGCGGCAGTAGGGGCAGCGTTTGCGCTGAGCTGTATCCATGGGGCAGCTCTGCTTCTCCACGCAGGTATACAGCTTGTTGTTCTGCACAGTGCGCTTAAAGAAGCCCTGGGGGTAGAGAGAGAAACGTGCGACATCTTGAACACTCTGTGCTCTCAGCTTGAATCTGTGACAGGAAGAAAGATTAAGTGCACCTTTAACACAAGAATGTGTTAAAGAGAAAAAGATGTGATAGTGTGGGATTATGAGTTTACCAATAGGCAGTAAAATCAGTGGGCTTGCAATCTTTCTGAGGATGAGCTTTGAGAGTATAACAGAAACACCTGTACAACAATAGTCTGTCTTTCATAAGAACAAACCTCTATATTAATCTTTTTTTTTTGCGGGGGGGGGGTTACCGAAAATATGTTATGAATCTTTTCTTCAGTATATTATCACAAATCAATGTGAAATCCTGACACAAATGAAAATACAAAAACAAGTATGTATCAATGTATCAGTGTAGATCATGTGCAAAACAGACAAAAATGCATTGTGTGTGTGTGTGTGTGTGTGTGCGTGCGTGCCTCCATCAGAAAGCTGCATGTGGCCTACCTTACAGCTCTCACAAGTAAGCAGACCGTAGTGATACCCTGATACCCTGTCTCCACAGACGGGGCAGACCTCCGCCTCGATCCCTTCAGGGCCAGCCTCCATCTTAGCCTGCTGTGCTGGAGGCATGTCTTACATTACAAGTTGCACTCACAGTCATGGGCTGTTAAGCACTTCCTCTTCTGACATTATTGGTTTGCTTATTGTCCTCATTTATCTCCTGCTCTGCTGCAGAATTGTGGAATCACCACTGCAGCGTTTAACTCTTGTTAAAAAGTGTCACTGAATATCCCAGGTGACAAAAAGGGACCCTCACCATTCTTTGCTAAATTTATGGAATTTGAACATTTTGTCTGAGTCCAGACATTCGTCCTAGGTGGAGATGTAATGTACACATGTCCGTGCCATCTTTACAGTCTAGCAATCTCCTCTGAGAGCTCAGAGAGTTCACTGAAGGTTAGTGGGAGCACACCACACTTATGAATCGCCTCTCCTGAATTTAGCAAAGCAACAGTTTTATAATTGGGCTGTACTAAAACTCAAGCTTGGTCACTCATCATCCAACCACTCTAAGGCAAGAATACACATGACCACTGAGCAGTGACAGGATCCCACAAACAAAATGATAAGGCTCCGAGGTATAAATGTTATATAAGCACTCATGTCACCTTTGTCAGAGTTGAATAGGCTTCAGATCATTCAAAGACAAAATGCAAAAAATGTCCAGCCCCTAAGAGGACTGACATTCACTATATACTTCCTGCTCTTAGTCAGTATATTAATATTTCTTGAATTGTGCTGTGTTGTTACTTTAAACAAAAAAAGCTGAGACTACCACGTCTATAAAGTTTGCACATTTGTATACGTTTTACATCAATCTTTTTGATGGACTTCTGTGAAGACTCAGACTAAATTCAGCCAAACAAACACAAGCACCATTGTGTTGATTTCCAGTCCTAAACAACCTGAGGGCAACCAGAAAGTAGCACCTAGCTGACAGATATGCACAATATTCATCCGTGAGGTCAGTTAGGCAGGATGAATGCAAATAAATTCAGGCCAAATGTTGGAAATAATTAGACTAAGCATATTGAGTACTTACATGTAGATGGTCCATCTTTGAACAGCAAACCCGTGGGACAGTCTGTTGGGTGCAAAGCCGAGTTTTGGGTTTGGTCCCGGTGAAACATGTTCATTTTACCAGAAAAGGGCACCACCGACAGCTTAGGCCTCTTTACCCGCTTTTAGAGGCTGCGGCCGGAGGGAAGGCGGAGAAGGGATTGCTGTCAGGGAATGTCAGAATGTGTGGAAGGTAAGGTACCCTGGACTGACGCCTTGTGGAAGCACTTATCGGACTTTGGTCCATGGCGAGAGTAATAAACCACAACCTGGCTGACACTCCTACCGGGCCGCTTCTAAGAGCATGTCCTTGGAGTTCCTACTTAGTTCATTGCAGTTTTAACTTGACATTCGTGAATGAAGCAGTGCTGTACATTTTACACACATTTGACCCTGAGGCTTATGCAGCTGATGAACATTGCCTTCCCCTTGTGCAATACTCATTTTTAGCGGGAAAACAAATGTTATCATACTAATATCCAGGGAGGGATTTAAACCACAGCTATAGTCTCTCGTGGTCGTTGTTCCTGTGGTCTGTCTCTCTCTCCTAATGCACACACACGGGTAACTTGAGTTAGGTTGTCAGCAAACAACAGTCTCAACACATTCGACATCATCTGCAAGTTGGGGAATTCTTACATAATGTAAATAGTATCACACGAGCATTCCAGAGTGGTGACATGGAAAAAAATACCAGTCAAACAAACTCTTTCACCTGTAATTTCTCTACTTATCTTCTCCTTTCAAATGGGTTTTGGAGAAGATATTTTATTAACCTGGAGTCGTCCTGAATGCTGAGAACCCGCATTCATCACCAGTAATAGCAACAGGTGCCACAACTCCACGACTGATTGACTTTCATCTCTGGGATGAAAAATTCATCACCCTTTAGGCATCAAGATTTGAGGACGTTGATTGGCTGAATTTCTGTTGCTATGTGCAGTTCTTGATTCTACAGCTGGCTATGCTGCCCTACTGACTGGGCAGTATTTATAATGTAAAGAAGAGATATTGAGTGTTGAGAAGTGGCAAACAGAGAGCTAGAGCATCATTTGCCACTAAAGATAATAATTTTTAATATATGAAATATAAATTATTTCACATTTCAGTCACACAAATAATTGAAATGGTAAAAACGTTTCATTTATTTAAAATGTTATATATTTTAAAAATAAAAACCAAAGCACCCTGTCACCGGGGAGTGCGACACCCTTGCGCCCTCTATTGGCTACCCATCTCTGCTTAATCTGCTCTTTGCCGTTTGTGCCATTATCAGTACATTAGGCATGCTGGTGTTCATAAGACTAGGCTGCTAGGAAGGTGTCTGGGATGGGGGGGTGTTCAATCAATACTAAACAGAAATTTGTTTCAAGGGAATGTATAGTACATTATACTGTCTTCAATGTGTGCTGGATGTGTCATAACGTTAGGTGAAATATCTTAAACTACAAGCTGTTATGTTTCAAAATAACCTTGTGGGAAAAACCTTTTTTCAGGGTGATTCTCAAATACAATGATCTCATCACTGCAATCACATCCAAGCAATCAGTGAAGTTACTGAGAAAGTTTATTTAAATCATCAGAGCACTAAAAAAGTCTAGTCAAACAAAAAACGTAAGAAAAAAAAGAAAAGTCTTGTACAGTAATTGTACTGGTTTCTAAGTAATAAAATGTATATTCATGTCTCCGTCCTCTTCTCAGTCGTGACCCTAGGATAGAGGGGAGACATCAGTCAACATAAAGGCAAGCTTAAACATGCACTGATGTCATAGGTCTTCAGACAGACCACAGCTATAGTCCTTGTTCCTGTGGTTTCTCTCTTTCTGTCTCTCTCTCTCACACACACACACACACACACACACACACACACACACACACACACTCTGAAAGGGGACATGACCGAGAACCCATTTAAATATTAACAACTTTAATTTGTATATAAATAAATGTTAAATAACATAATTTTCTAAGTGTATTTTTGCATCAGTTTTACCGACACACACACACACACACACACACACACACACACACACACACACTCTCTCTCCCCTCCTCCCATATTCAGCTTATTCCTGTCTCTTCTCACTATGTTTCCCACCTGGCAATTTCCCCACAGACGTCCCTCATTACCTCACTACTCTCACTGGTCTTATGAGGTGCAGCACACACAGGGTCTCCTTCTGCGACGTACCATATCTCGTTGTGTCTACCAATAGTTTTCATGGGGCTGCACCAGACACATAAAACTGTAGTCAGTGCATAGGATCCAACAGGAAACATTGGTGCCTCCACCATCTATAAACCAACAGCCCCACCCCCACACCCACTATCTCAATGTACCTGTTGTAGCCCACAGCATAGGGTAACTTCTTGTCGTATAGAGCCCCAACTTTGTCCAGATCCTTGGCCAGCTGGTCTGCATTCCTCTTCACTGTCCAGGTGGTGATCCAGCCCCCGAAGCTTCCAACATATGCCAACATGTCTGGGATGTCTGTGAAGTATACCTGCAGGTACGCCGTAAGTGGCATTGCAACAGAAAGACAGATATGACACAATTTACAATTAGGTTCTGAAAAGCTGAACTTCGTATGACTCTCTGTTATGTGTCCAGTGGCATTCACGAGATGTAAAACATTAAGGCCTTCTACTGTTTAGCATACATTTATATAAAGTCAAATGGAAGAGGGACTGCTTCTATGCACAGATTTTCTGTTGTGTAATACAACTAAATCCAGTTGAACTGCACAAGATGTCTACTGTGAATCCGAAGGACTACCAATATATTGAAAGTATGAGTATAGTACAGTATATAGTACATATGCTGTGGCCCCTCTAGTCTTCAACCTTCCCAAACAGACACATGTTACTCCACTTCTCATCTCCCTTCACTGGCTTCTGTTCCAGGCTTGCATCAAAGACCCTCATGCTTATTTTCAAAGCCAACAATGGGACTGCTCCAGTCTACTTCCAGTCCCTCCTGTGCTCTATGGTCCACCAATGAGAAGATACTGGTTGCACCCCTGCTAAAGAATGGTAGACCTGGACTCTTCTCATCCCTGACGCCCAAAATTGTGGAATTAGCTGCCCCTTGATTTGAGGACTTCATCATCTCTGTCCACAGTTCGTAAGATCTCTTCAGGGAACACCTCAACACTTGAAACTCATCTTCATAAACTCAGCTTCTTTATTTTTCCAGTATTTAGATGATGTTTATCTATCCCTTTTGTTATTGCTAATTAAATTTTTGGCTTTTAGTTGATTTGGACTTTCTTGCTTAACTGAATCCTGTGCAATTTTGACTATAGGACAGCACTTATTGTGAACTAGATTCTCAGGCATTCTCATTTTTAATATGCACACGTACTCTTACTCATTTGTAAGTCACTTTGCACAAAGGCGTCTGCTAAATGAATAGATGTAAATGTAAATATTCAGATTTGTATATATTGTAAAATCAATAGTATTCTACTAAAAGGGTGGTATGTAAAATGTGTCTTATATTTGAAACAGTACTTTCAAAAGAACTCGATCATTGCCTTGTATCTATTCCTTTCATTCATTTTTAAATAGTATATTGATGTTCAACTGTACTGTATGACACCAAAGGCAGTTTTACTGCTGAAAATAGCACCCCCTAGTGGTCTCACCTTGGGATCTGTAGGTGCAGGAGGATTCTCCTGGAATCCAGTGGGCAAAAGGAAGCTGAGCGTGAAATTGCCATACTCCAAGATCTTCTTATTTGCCTTGTGTTTTATCAGAACTGGAGCTGTCATATCGATCTTAACTCCTGTCCAGAGACACGCTAGTTGCATTATCAGCATGATCATCCTCTCAAAGTTCACTGCATAGTTGTCTGTTTGAGCAAACACATAAAAAAAAAACAAACCCAACACGGTCTCACCATCAGCGTTGGATCCAGTAATGTATTTGTAGAGTCTCATGAAAGCCGTCACCGAGGCCATCTCTATGAAGTACGACGACACATCAGTCGACACCCACTTGGCCGTACGGTAGTGACGTACCTGTACATTGTGAAACAATTACCTGTCACAAGCTGCAGGCATGTCACAATCACCTTATCCCTTTATCATACACAGACACCATTTGGCTGGGCCAAATTAATAAAAAATTGATTGTTAATTTTTTCCCTGTGCTTTCAATGACTTAAGGGAACACAGTGGACAAATAATAGATTAAATAGCAGAATGTTAAAGGTTATGATGCTGAGAGCTACATTTCCATGTGGGTGTGTGTACGTGTCTGTTGGCATTATGCAAAGTGTATTTGTGATGCGATGCCTTCTGCATGAAATGTGATGAACATTTAGGTTATTCGAAGATTTCCCTTTTTAAGTGAAGACCATACCAACTCTAAACAGCAAAAACATGTTAATAGGTGCAGAAGAACAGTATTCCACCATCAAAAGGCCATCAGTGCACAACTGCAATTTTATTCATATTGATCAAAACAATCTGTAGTATAATTTACATGCGAAGGCCTGCATGTAGATGTGCCCAAGTGTGTGTCATGTGCATGTCAGACTGAAGACAGATCTTACTTCATAGTCTGAAGTCTTGCACACCAGGTCAAACAGAAGGCACTCCTTGGTTTCAGTGCAGAAACTGGACTCACTGGAATTGCTGAAATTGATAGCGTAGAAAAACTGCTACTATAGCTACTGGTACATAAATAGTTAATTCTGGCTGAATACACAGCATGTGACCGTGTGGATCAGCGACATGAATGTGTGTAAGGTTGTTGTGTCAGCATGTGTGCAACTTACCCTACTCTGGCTTCGGCCACTGCTGCCAGCACCATTACTATCAATGCTGCTATAAAAGCCCTGGAATGGACAACCATGGTCAGACACACAAACACATTACACAACATGGGCGGGGGGGCCACAGGGGCACTGGCCCCACGTGAAATCCGATTGGTCCTTTTAGTGCCCCCTCCTGTCAATCACTCGTCGCTTCAGAAAGTAGTTACATATGTAATATTGTTGGCCCCTCAACATTAAATATGGCCCCTTTGTTGCCCCCCATTTTTTAAATTCTAGAACCATCTCTGTTCCACAAGTAACCCTAGGACCCATGTACCAACCATAACAGTAAAACAATTACAAAGGTAAACTATATAACGCAGAGTTAACCTAACATATACCGTTTAAGACAAACGTATCTGTAATCTAGCAAAAAAGCTTATCCCAGTGTTATGGATACGTTCTTCAAACGACTGAATAATCGGCGCTTAAAAAGTAAGGAAAACTCGAATCAATGTTTCGTAATTATGTCTAAATCAAGTTTTATACATTTTTAGACAAAAAAATTATCAGAAGTCAGTCATTAATATCTGGATGCTGCGCAAAACGTAATGTTGGCAGGAGCAGGCGTATTCAACATGTAATTAACTGTTTTCATCGTACATATACACGAGCGTTTCGATAAGTAGGCTTCCGCTGATCGCTCAGTCTACGAAGCTGTTCAGAAAAGACCAAGATGCCAGAGCTTTACACGTCAAGTCAAATGTTTTTTTTTTGGCTACTTACATCCCTTCAGATGCTGTTTAATGCAGTCCCCCTTGAAACAGCGTATGTAGTACCTTCGCAGGGCTCCTGCTTTGTACCTCTCTGTTGGTTATGAAACGATCGGACACTCCCCGAAATTCACTACCAGTTACGAAACGCTTGTAGACACAAAACAAAAAAACCCTATGCCAAACTGCAATAATTGGCGAGTTATTTTTTTTACTTCGTTTCGTAACTCGTGACAAATTTTGCTTTTAAATGTTTATTCTTTTTTGTTATAACTTCTATGTACAGTAT
>JABJVR010007135.1:45921-48362 GCA_025773905.1 Chitala chitala | reverse complement strand
GTGAACCCTGTTATTTGATTTGCCTTACCTTATTGTATTAAAAACCCCTTTTGCACATTAGACTCGCCCAACTCCTGCGCCTAAGTTCTGCGAACGTAACACTAATAATTTAAAATATAGCTACAATCATCTTTACGTTTGTTAAAGACAGGCCAGTCATAAGACAAAACATGCAACATTATTTTGTATGTTGAAGCCAGTGTCATCATTGTCCTGTGCCCTCGTTACAACACTGGTGTTGAATATCACAAAAAAAGAAAAGGTTAATTGGCTCATTCTGATAAAATAATTTCAATGAATTTACATTTTATTTATTTAGCAGATGCCTTTGTCCAAAGCGACTTACAAGGATGATAGTACACGTGCGTGTCACAAACGAGGTCAAACAGTATTAGGGAATCTGCTAACAGTAAGTGGTGTTCTATCATCACAGTCCACCTGATTAAGTCTGGTAATTGTCACACGTCATTCAAGTAAAGCATAAGCAACAGAAACTGAAACATCTAGACAAACGTTTTCAAGCAAGCGGCCAAGTCCATTGCTACAACTAAACGAATAAAATCATGGAAAGATTCATGCCCTAAAGTGCTCCCTGAAGAGATGTGTTTTCAGTTGCTTGCGGAATGTGGATAGGGATGATTAATTTAATGGTTCATACATTTTCTTCACTTTTACTTTTAGAAAAATAAATGCAGTTAGCAATATTGTTTTTGAACATGTATGGATTATGGAGGATATCAACAGTGAGAAATGACTTCTCTTCCAAAACCTTATTGAACATAATGGAATTGCAGCATGTTCAGAATGGTACGTCCTCGGATGGACATGAGCTGCACTGACGCCTCATCTGCAGCTAAAATATTGACATGATTTGTCATTGACTAATGTGTACTGCAGGGCCTAGAGCGGAATGTGGACTTGGGTGGCCTTCCACTGGGAAAACACTATTTAGTGGAGCCACTATGGGACAGCAGTGGATCGTCACTGTACGTGTTTTTAACCTGCATGTTACAGCTGAGATTTTGGAAAGGTCCTCCCGCGGAGAGAAGAGGGTCCAAAACAAGCTGGGGGTGTGAAATGAGCACCACCACTTTCTGATTAAATTTAAACAGGACAGTAAGATGGGGGCTTTGTGCACTTCCATCTTATTTCAGTATTGGGTCTTACAGGGTGCCTGTTTTATGGTGGCTAGCGTGCCTTGTGCAAGGCATGACAGAACCACGGTTACAAGGCTGACGACTGCCCAGACCTCAAGTGCTGACACTGTCTTAAGCCAGGACTGAAAGGGTCCCTGTTGCTGTCTGGAAGTTGAATCATGAACAGGACTTTTTCTGGTCATTCCTTAACAACTCTCTTGAGATGAGAAGGGGATGAAGAAGGACTCTGCCATCCCCTGTTGTTCAGCTAACAAACCTGTACGAGTGTGTTGTGTAGTGAAACCACCCTGGAAGATAAATATGGTGTCCCTAACCAATTCTGTATCAGATTGAAGAAGCTACATGGATAAGCAGCAAAACATTCCTAACAAGTAGAAAGAAGTCCAGTTGACTTCCAGACAGCTGCACCTAGATGACTGAGAATCTTTATCAACATATATCCTAGTTGCTGCTATATGTGTGGCAGGGAGGAACACATAACACACCCTTGCTCCAGCTGTGTACAGTGTTACACAGACACATTGGCTGGTGGCGGAGGCACCACAGGCATGCCGAATCCTGAGCCACCCCATGGAACGGATTCTGGGGCCTTGGAGTAAGGCAGGGGGCCCCTCCGAAGCTGAGGAATGGGCCAAGGAGCCTGTGATAGATGCCCTCTGTGAGTCCTCATCCCTGAAGGGTGAGGTCCCAGCACCTAGCAGGCAGTCTCAGCCAGAGATTGGCCCTGGTGACAATAAAAAAAAAGACAATGACCCTACTGAAAGGAAGGCCCAGAGGGAGGCTCTTTAGCTGCTGAGTAACCCTCAAGCCACGGCAGATGTTGAGGAGATCCTGTCTGATTGCCTCTTCCCAAAGGAAGAACTTGCAAATTGGCCAAGTTCAGGGGCCTCCGCAGTCCTATCTAGAGATTATGCTGGTCCCCTTGGGTCCCCTAGCAGTAATGACTATTTGTCTGATTTGGGGGTCATGTTGGGCGTCAGCAGAAAGGGAGAGCCAAGGCCTCCTTGATTTTGTAACCCTCTTTCTAACCTTTTAACCCTTTTTTTACTTTTTTAACCTTCGTGATCCTATGGCCGATTTTCAAGATTTAAACTGTTAACATCAGGGAGGTGAGGAATCTTCTCTGGGGATTTTAATGACAAATTGCAAACTGCTAAATGATGCTTCCACTTACAAACCTTCTTTAAGACATGTCTATACTATGGCACTTAACTACTATATTATATTATTAATCATACTTTAACCAAATGGCAGTTAAAGTTTGGGTTTCTCCATTTGACCACA
>JABJVR010007135.1:25921-40921 GCA_025773905.1 Chitala chitala | reverse complement strand
GGCATTACAGCTTAGTTTGGCAACGTAACAGTCCGTCTGAAAAATAGATTGGCAAGCATGACCAGAGTAGCCATGAAAACCATAGGACTGAAGAAATATGAATCCATACAAAACCTTTATGAGAAAAAGGGTCATTAAACAAGCTAGAAAATTCAGATCAGATCCTGAACATCCTCTTTTCCTTCGTGTATGACTTGTTGACTTCAAGCAGAAGATTTAGCACATAAAGTGCAAATGAAATTGTCGGAAGCTGTCATTTGTTCCAACCTCAAATGAGCTGCTGAATCAAAACACAGATATTTAAGCATACAGATTCCTGACACTATGCATGCGGAGTGTAAACTGTATTCTTTGATAATATGGTATTGTTAAATGTTTTAATATGCTGTGTAATATCTATACATTTGCACATGGCAATTAAGTTTTTTGGTCCTTTGAGAATAAATGTTTCCTTCTTTGTATTTGTAATGCAACACACTGTAGCATGTACCCAAGACAAATTTCCCTCTGGGAGTAATAAATGAATCTTAACTTGCCTCAATGCCACATTCTCCTTCAGGTCAATGAATTCAGTTCCAGAGATGCTGTGCTCGCCCATGGGAAGATGCTTTTGGCTTCTTTTGAAAACTCCTCCACATTCTTCAGTAGGAATGGGGACATAACACAAAGCAGGTCTTGCCTGCCTACAGTGAAACTACCAGGGCTCTGTCTGAAATTTTCAGCAAGCCTTTCCAAAAAGGAAGTGTGATGGTGATTGCCATTAGTCTACTGCAGAAGAGTGACAAAGTGGAGATGTACCTCTCTTGAACAGGGGTGTCAAACCATGGTCCTGGAGGGCCACAGTGCGTACAGGTTTTTCTTCCAACCAATGATTCATTTTAAATTGACAATAAAATATCAGTTACCAGTAAATCCTTGCTTCTGTTCATTCTTCCTGATCATTTCCATCTGTCAGCAGGCAAAAATGGGCTGAAAAAAAACCTGCACCCACTGCGGCCCTCCAGAACCATGTTAGGATACACTTGGTCTTGAAGATCTCCAGCCGCCTTTTAAAAGGGCGTACTGCTGCCATCAGGGCACAAGCTGTGTTGCCTTGGCCCTGGATCTTGAGATTAAGTGCATCTACATGAGATGTTATGTCCACCAAAAAGGCCACAACCTCCATGCTGTCATCATTCCTCTGAAAATCCAAGTACTGCGTGGGTTTGGCATTCTTCTGTTGTTGGGACAAAAATATCTCCAGGTCTTTCCTGACAGCCTTCTCTTGCTCAGCCATGTCACATTATTCTGGGGAAGTCAGCCATCATAAGCAGCATTTACTTGGTAAGAGGAAGAGCAGAAAATAGATTAAACGCTAAAATACACTGTCTTTCTCTTTTCCACAAAAATATTCACACAAGCTAACACATGACAAGCAGCTTATAAATTTAGGCTTAACAGTCCAAAATCTAAATATATTTTGATGAAAATTGTAATATTTCCAAATGCATATAATTATAAATTTCTACTAGGAGTAGATGGGCTTATAATCAGGACAGATATTCAGCATTTTTCCTATTGTTGGTATCAGTGTTTAAGTACTTTGGCTCCGAAGCCTGCGGTGGGTTGGCGCCCCGCCCTGGGTGTCCCCTGCCCTGGGCGTCCCCTGCCCTGGGCGTCCCCCGCCCTGGGCCTTATGTGTCCTGGGATGGGCTCCAGGCTTCCCACGACCCTTAACAGGATACAGCGGTATGGAAGATGACTGACTGGCTCCAAAGCAGCATTCTTTCTCTGTGTGCAGTCATCACTTAGTGGTTTCAATTTCGCAGTGTTCCACCCACAACACAGAGTACAACAAAACACAAATGGCAGGATTAATATACACTTCAGTGAGAAATGCTCACAGAAGACAGTGCTGAAGGGCAGATGAGGCTCTCATGTAGTTCACAAGCTTTATAGTTGTCTCCATGATATCTGAATATCTTTTTCCAAGACTGGCACAAAGCACTGACTGATGTATCATATTACATTTACATTTTATTCATTTTGCAGATGCCTTTGTCCAAAGCGACTTACAATGAATAAGAGTACATGTGAATGTCACAATTACAAATTGCTATGACAGCAGGTATGAGTGCTCCATTTTCAGATTTTGGACAGCTCCTCTGTCGTTCCCCATCATGGCTGGAGCACCATCAATTGCAATGGACACAAGTCTTGAAATCAGTTCCCCTTTCATTAAGCATTTGCATTTTGGCTTCATAGATGTCCTCTCTAGTGTGGTAGTGGGGTGAGGCCTAGTAAATCATCACAGAATTCCCCCTTTACCTTGCTGAAGTATCTGACAAAGACACATAGCTGGGCTTGGACCATGCTGTCTGCTAATTTATCCACCACAAGTGGAATGCACTGGGCATCCTTCTTATCATCAGTTAACTGCTCAACAAGGTCATCAGCAAGCAAATCTATAATCCTGGTTGAAGTCAGTCAGTCAGTCATCTTCTATAACGCTTCATCCTGTTAAGGGTTGTGGGGAAGTCTGGAGCCCATCCTAGAACACAGAGGGTGCAGGGCAGGGGACACCCAGGGTGTGGCGCCAACCCACCACAGCCTGGTTGAAGTGTCAATTCAATTCAGTTCAATTTATTTTTATATAGCGCCTTTCACAACAATGTGCCTCAAAGCGCTTTACACATGAAATTACAAATGAAGAATTAATACAAATGAATGAAGCCACACAACAAAGGAGGAGAGGAATCAAAAACTCCACAGTGTGGGGAAAAAAACCTATGGGGGGCCCAAGGTTGACTGGCTGCCCCGACCCTCCTGGGCATGCTAACATTACAGAGAGTAGTGGTACTTATTGAGAGCAGGATTGTTCCTAGTAATATGATATAAATAACATAATTCAGTCTTCCTTTGCTCCTGGTGCTGAAGCTGCTCTCATTGGCCTTCGGTGTCCCTCTGCCGAAGCTTCGTCCAAGCGGATACATTTGAAGTCAGCTAACATTTGGAGTCTACGAAGGATCCCACTCAGATGGTGCCCAGGCGGGCACCAGGTAACCAAATGCATAAGGAGAGAGTTTAGAGAGGGGTTCGCAAATAATACAAACTCTAGCAGCCCCATAGCAAACTGTTACAGTTATATTGACATGTACAGCATGCGCCAGCAGCAGTAATTATTGTGAACTACAGAGACTGTTGTGGGAAGGCTAAATTAAAAAAGTAGGTCTTCAGTTGGCATTTAAAGAAAAAAGTGTCTTTGGATATTATATAACAGTTGGTTCTGACCAAGTAATTTAATTGGACAAGAGGCATTACATGAGTGCTGATACAGAGTAAAACAGCACTGGGGCGTTTAACTATATGTATCACTCCATTTTATAGGTATTCTAATAATTGTTAATTACACAATCTGTCGGTGGTGAGCTCAAAAGTATGTTATAAAGAACAATGCCAAAAAGAACTATTTCTGTTGATGGAGGCAAATAACTGATTAAACAAACAAACAAATCATAATCTGTTGTCATTTATTACTGTTCAATAAATAAATAGCGTTTGTAGAAATGCTGTATAAAAGCAATTTCACACTCATGGTTGTAACGTTGTACTGAATATCAGCACGTCTGTCAACTTGCTTCTTCCATAGCCAACCAACAGGAGAAACTGGTCTTCAGTAATGCATCTAGTTTTTTTTCATTTAATAAATGTGTAATTCGCACTGCACAAGCTGGGTTGTTTTAAAGAAAAACAGGATGCAGTTGAAGATAGGGAGAAATTGTCCCTCCAGTCTTCCTTAGTTTTCCATGAAAAGGTCCGACCAACATGATGCCTGCTGGTTGAGTTGTCGCTGGACTAACCTGACAGCATCTCACCGTGTTTAATGGCTATTCAATAAGACAACTGAAACTGCAGCAAATTAGAAATGAAATGTAAGAAACGTGAAGAAACTAGTATGCAGGCAGGTCTTCTGCGACCATTGCCTCCACTAAATGTGTGGTCAGTTTAGGGCCCTACACATTGGCATCTCAGGTACAATAATTCAATGACCAATATCTATATTTTGTTTGTCAATGACTTAAATTTGAAATTGCCTTCTACAGTCATCTCCTATTATTCTTTCAATCCAAACACATCAGTTTTTCCATAGTGACAAAATGACAGCATTCAATTCTCCAGGCTTGATGAGATAATGCTGCAATACGTCTGTGCACCCTAGCTTTGTACATTCATCACTACAGAGACTCCCCAACTTACGAACGAGTTACGTTCCGAGAGGCCCTTCGTAAGGTGAATTATTTGTAAGTTCAAAGTTTGTATGAACACTTTACGTGTGGTCCTACTGTAGGAGTTTTGAAGGAAAAAATAAATGCAGGAGGCAAGTGTTTTGTCAACCAACCCGAAAACGGGGACTTTTTATACTTTTCAGTCAACAGCAAGAAAAAAGAACACCTGGCGCGTAGCCCGTATGGAATAAACTATCGCTTTCCTAAAAGGGGCAGTTGGTTTGGTGAGTTTGGTTTCATGGTAACACTACCAAACTTTCCTACAGTGTTAGTTTTATAATAAAGTTGTATTAAAACATAAAATGTTTGTTTTCTTATCCTAAAAACACCATAAAAAGAAGAAAAAAAGTATAAACTATGTCAATGAATTGTAGTAATAAAAATAATAATTATATTATTGTAATATAATATTATTGCCACATTTGTTTCCATCGAGATGGCTTGTCGCTTTTTAGCACTACCACTAACTAGCCTGACGCTTTTCACCAACCATGATGGATATGTGATGCACTGGATAATTCACGATAAATCTTAGAGCACTGTGGCGTACGTGTACACGTACTTGTACGTTCTGTCCGGCGTATGTAGTGGCCAAACGCCGTACCTGACTGGAGAGCCGTGCATGTACATTTTTTTAGCTGTGGCTCCCCAGTTCCTTTTTCCGAACAAAAACTGAATTTACAGCAGCCTTTGTTCATATCTATGAATGTTCGCAAGTCAGATGTTCGTAAGTAGAGTGGTGTCTGTATTTTGTTATTGCTCTGTGCGTACATTAACATGTCGTGCTGCATGCTGCTCCTACTGCTTTTACTTTATGTTGATAGCACTACAGAAGTAGATGAGTATTTTGTCACATTTTTTTTTATTGGTTCTTGAAAACATTTGTGCTTGTGAAAATCTGTTTTGCCAAATAAAACTGGAATAATTGCTACATATCACAGCATCTGATTATGAGGAGAGCGTGGATTTGAATGTGAGGTAAATAAATTACTTTGTGTCATTATATATATCTAACCTCACAAACTCTTTAAATCTCACTTTCATTCCAGTACTCTTTTGCTTGTCCATTTGCCATGTGATTGTACTTGGTACAAGTATTCCATTGTATTTACAAACTTCTAATTTAATAAGGCTTAAAATATGAAAGTTCTTTAATTAGACTAATATAAGAACCCTTTTATATTTGTGTTCAGTTGTCATCCTGTCTACTTTGCACAGGAAATTCCTACTTTAAAGATTGGCACAAAACTGGGCCCTGAAAAGTGTTTTTCTAACTGTGCTATAAATCCAAGCTCTCTCTACATTAATTGCTTTAGTTTGTGGCTGTTGTAAAAATTTTTTCTTAATCTGAGTATTGTGAAGTATTGTTTTAGTGGAAAATTTTAAACAGCCTTAAATTCATAATGTGTAAATAAAAGTTTATAAATTCACATCACAAATATATACATTTTCATGATGTGCATGGTGTGGATGTTGTCACTACAGTACTACTGTACTGTGCATATTTATGTATAGCACGTTTGTTAGTTACAAGACGTTTTATACTTGATTACTGTTTTGACAGAGGCTTAACGTTTTATATCTTATGCATCTAATAACTGAAATAATTTTGTAATATCCGTTACAAAATTTACCACCATTTTTTCAGGCACATAGTTTTATATTTATTGGATAGGCAATGTTTATATAATTATTTTTAATGTAAAATTTAAAGAAACATTACTTTTAAAAATGAAGAGTACATAACAGGGATTCTACAAAAATAGCTGGATGAACCCGTACTGCATACTAAGGCGAAATGATGAAACGAAACCTAGACATCCAGCCGTTACCGGTCCATAAATTCAAAAGAAAACTGCACGAGATCAATTTCCCGTCATGCATTGCGTCGGGAATAAACGGCCGTTTTCATTTAAATTAAACAAAAAATAATAAAAATTTATTGTTACAAATTTATTGAAAGAGAAATGCTGAAATTGATAGAAATATGGAACACACACACTTTAAGAATAGTGAAAATTATTTATTTCAGCGTTTCCATTTTTATTTAATTTTTTTCTCCTGGTGCAGTGTCACAAGTGCAGTTAAGGCAGCTGCGAGCGACCGTTGGCGCCATTTTCAAACAGTGTCATTCGCGAGAATGAGAGGTTCGAAAAGCACAATAAACCATTTTTTCAATTTACAGAAATTTTATTAACTTCTATGGGAAACTATGCTTAGTTTATTTATCTATTTGTTTTTGTATTTAATCTAAATGGTTTTCTGGCATGAATTGGAAAGCGATGTAAAAAGGTAAGACTTTACCGTTCTTAAAATGTTCATTCTTTGAGCTCATTTTAAAAGCGTATTTATAAGTATGTCGTTAAGATGAATGTAATATAGTGGTTTTCAGTTTTTTCGGTTTTACCGTGAATGGGGTGTAGCTGTGCCCGTCAGCTGCGGTCTATCTGTGCCTGTCTGTCACTCTCTCTTATCACCGCGAACCCCTCCCAAATCGGCCTTCTAACATGTTGAGCCCAGGCACTGTTATTCACACCGTATTGCTCCAACATCAATAAAATTAATCAGATGTCAAGTAAGATTTTACTTCATTAATTACCATAAAGTACCTTTGTCTATTTGACATTAGGACAATATAGGACAGCACTTACTGTTAGCTGGGTTTCCTGATATTGTCTGACCTCGTTTATAATATGCATGTGTACCGTTACTCATTAGTAAGCCGCTTTGGACAAATGAATAAATGTAAATAAATAAATGTACCTTACGAGCGTTACCGTGCTGAGTTGGTAGGGTGTCGTGAGAACATAGTGACAGCCGGGAGCTTCTGTCTCACAGATGGAAGCTAAATTTCATATAGAAAAAAAGCAGAAATTAGTCCTAATAAAAATATTGGTGTTTCAAAATGATTAATCAATTTCAAATGTATGTATGTCTGAAGTTTACAGAGACAGAGTGATTGACACGGTTTAAACAAAGATTCTTAAAGTTCTTCTATGTTAATCACCCATAAACATGAGCACCTATAAGTGCTTTCTTTTAGTGACACCAATAATATCAAGCCAATAAGTACATTTGAAATCCGATCAATCATTCTGAAACATGTAAAACCGATACGATATATATTTCAATATGTCTGTATGCCTTGTAAGAATATGCGTTGTACACTTTGATATGGGTCGCGTATATACTCATATTTTTTAAAGAACAATTCAAATAATGTAGAATATCACAGAAACAATGTAGGAAAATTACGTATAACGTTGTGTGGAATCACTACTAGGCCACAATTAACACGCCGGTTACATCACAGGCGATTGTTGGTTAACTTAATACGAGACCTGCTTTACATACAGTATATCTGTTTTACATCGGCGCGTACTGTAATTTTGTAGAAAAGGGGTGAGAGCCAGTTAATATTTTTAAATAAATAAGCATCAGATTTGCTTTGACTGGCTGTTTAAAGACTTTGTGTTATTTTAAAACACTAAATATAAGTTATCGTGGCTTTAGATCAGTCATCGCCTGGTTGATATTATTGACTCTAAAACGATCCATATAAACATTTTAGTTGTTTTAATGAAATCAACATTTTGTTTAATGGTCTGCTGACATTTGGTCAGATTTTACAAAAAAACTAGAACAGAATGACGATAACGGTTTTTGTTATAAGAGTAATGCTTTGTTTTGTATATTGTAAGCAGTACAACTTTTTCATAATGCTATGTAAATTGAATATACGCATTTATAATTTAATATTGTTTACTGTTTAAGTTATTCTTTTAAAATTTAAGTTGACTTGTTTTTTACACCTGCACTTACTGAAGACTGAATGATATCCTAGAGATCTCCTGTCAGCAGCATTGTATTAATTTAATTTTTCAGTATTATAAATTGTTGAAATGAAAACATTTGGCTTTATCACACTGGATGTAAAAATGTATAAGATAAAAGACCTGAATTATGGAAGCTGATGTTGCAATTGCCAATAAATGTTACATACTATAACAGTCTTAAATTAATTTATAACAATATGTTGTGTAATAAATATGCACAGAGTTACAGGTTGTACTATGTTATTTAAATACCAATTAAATTTTTATTATCTGTACATGTCATATTTACGCTAACATTTACATTATTTTAAAAATGCGTACGTGAATTGCTACATATTAATGACATTATTTTGCAATCATCCACTAACAAAAATGTAATTTTATTAGTTTTGTAATAATTATTAAATTTGAGGCCTACAGCAAGAGTGGCCAAACACAGTCCCAGAGAGCCTCCGTGCAGGTTTTTGCTTCAACCAGTTTCTGCTTTTAATTGGATCTTAATGTCAATTGAACATTGACCGTTTTTGTATAATTACTGTGTCAATCCAGTAATTCACAAGAAGTTTTATTCATTTTAAATAAGAATTTTAAAAGCATGACAAATACTAACTGATGTTTTTGTCATTTTTCATTTTTTTACATTTTTAATAGATATGGTTTATTTTAACCAATTTCTTGTTAATAATCACTTAGGTCACTGTTTAAACATTTTGTTTTTTGCACCTGTTTCCACTATTGATTAATTATTGCAATTCAAAAGCAATTAATAACAGGTTTGAATTAAATGCCTTGCTGAATTATCCATACATTTTCTGCTAAAGTCTGCAGTTACAGAGACATTGCAATGTTTGGTTTATAATTATGTTACCAGTAATGTAGCATAAGAGTCTATCTTTTAGCTTCTTAGTAACTTTCAATAATTCATAACAACTAAGCATAGACACATTATAATGGAGAATGAGGATAAGATATAATGTAACTGATATTTAATTAAGATAGTTGTCTAATTAAATTGATTGAAACAAAAATCTGCACCCACTGTGGCTCTCTAGGAACATGGTTGGCCACCCTTAGTCTACAGTTTTACTCAATTTTGTCTCAGATGATCTTTTTAGGTTATAGTAAGGGGAAAGAGTGTAATACTACATTTGATTTTTAAAATCTGTATAAACTTACATAATACAGAATGCTAATTACCTCATGAAGATTAAGCATTATGAGTTGATAACAGTGTGTAATGTTGTACGTAACAAGCCTATAACAAGGCAGTTCTTTTAATGAACAATTAGATCAGTGTGTTGTATGGAGTGGAAATAGTGCGAAGCACTAATTAAGGTGGTTGGCTTTGGACCAGATTGCCAGTTTCTCTATAAGGTGGCTGTAAATGTCATGATATAGATGGCATTAGTTAACATGATGTTGTGCAAAAATAGTGTATAGAGGTTAAAATAGATGTTTGAGCTTGTCAGTTCAAGCTTTATCTACCAGTAACACTGATACAATAGTTAAAAAATAAACTTTTGTTTGAATTTATATTTGATTACATTTGACATTTTGTTGACTATTGCTCTGAATTTAAAGTTGTTTCTTATTTTAATAAAAATACTTTCTTTGTTTTCTAAAAAGAACTATATTATCATTACCCATTTTCACCATTTTTACCCTGCAGAGTACATTGAAAAGGGTAGCTCATGTTTCTGAAGCCTGATTTTAAGTTGATGGACAGATTTTGTGATTGCATGTTTTTTATGTATCAGTATGTGAATAAAGTTTTTGTATATGGATATTGTTAAATTAATAAATGAATGTGTATGTACCATATTCCTAAAATATTTGTTCTTATATTACAAATTATTTATCTCCAAGATTTCTATTGTACTACTTACGTACATTCAAATGTTTAAATTTTAGCAATTAGGGCTAGAGTGAAAACATCAAGAATATTTAATGTTGATTTTAAAAATGTTCAGGAGCAATATTGATTATTAAAGTAATTGTTGAGGATGTGTTGTACCTTCTTGGACGTTATGTATGATACAGCTGTGTACCTTCTTGGACGTTATGTATGATACAGCTGTGTACCTTCTTGGACGTTATATATGATACAGCTGTGTACCTTATTGTACCTTATATATGATACAGCTGTGTACCTTCTTGGACGTTATATATGATACAGCTGTGTACCTTCTTGGACGTTATATATGATACAGCTGTGTACCTTATTGGACGGTATATATGATACAGCTGTGTACCTTCTTGGACGTTATATATGATACAGCTGTGGACCTTATTGGACGGTGTGTATGATACAGCTGTGGACCTTATTGGACGTTATATATGATACAGCTGTGTACCTTATTGGACGTTATGTATGATACAGCTGTGGACTTCACTGTCAAATGTTCTTGTGTGAGATGAGTGAAATGGTTTGATAGTCATTACAACAATTTTAAAAAATTTACTTGTGACTTTCTTTTGGCTACCTGTAAAACAATGTCTAAGAAATGTATAAAAATATGAATAAACATGTTTTGGCATGACAACAGTGATGTATGGCATATTTAAATGTTGTATGTGAATATGTGGGTATTGAAGGTATGTCTCTGCACCTTTCTAATAAGAAATGTATCGCAGATTTTTTAAGGTTTGGAAGCCCTTATTGGTAGTGCATGTGCGCGCATGTGTACGTGTAGATACATGTGTGAAAGGTGTTTGGGCCACCAGGGCTCATTCTTCAGTAAAACTATCTGTAGTACCAGATCAACATTTTCCAGCCTCGGCACTGATTCCCACGAGACTGAGAGCTGTAGGGGAGAGCAGTATGTGGGCCACACTGATTTACAAACTGAAGGACAATGTAAAATGTGTACATGTATTTATTCATGTAATGTGCAACATTTAAACCTAATTTTCTTAGCATTTAACATAAGTGATAACTGCAGCAAGGCCAAGACCAAGTATGAAAAAGCTGCATTTCATGTAACCTGTTTGTGCACCTGTGTGTTTTTATATGTTATTTTCATCCCAACATGTACATACGCAGCTACACACTGCCAAAACAACACATTCCCTCTCCCATTTCCTTTCCTAGTTCTTTCTCCAACATGTAGCGCCCCCCACCCCCCCAGCCTGTGCAAATGCCTTGGCAAGGGAACAAGAGCGAGAGTGAGCAAATGCTGTCGAGTGCTGGCTCAACCTAGACATTGAGTCCCACAAAATAATTTTTTGTACCCAGACGATGATAGTAATTAGGCCCAAATTTAATATTTCAGTAAAGCAGTCCCAGTGGGATGCTTCTATTTTTTTTTTAGATTTTTCCAGGCTGCTGAAAAGGTTCATTTTAATTGTAGAAAGTCATGCCCTGGGAAAAAGCCTACACAGCCTGCTTTTTATGCCGCCGAAGTTCCTCACACGGCATAACTGGCTGCGGCAAAGCGGCAGCAGCGGCAGCACGCCACTGGACAGCAGGTTTCTGGAGAATAGAGAGGTATCGAAGGTTGGCTATGGGTGCGGGTGTCACTTTTTTAAGAACATTAGGGATAGGTTAGGCACCCCCTCACTTCAAATGAAGGATAGGGACACCTACTCCAGACAGTTGGGAATCTCTCCTCATAATGTAGGATTGGAGAGTCCTACTGAAGTGGTGAGTTTAACCCTGGACAAAGTCCTCTCTAGTGCTCTAGTGATTTTTTAAAAATGTAATATTAATTTTATAGCATATTTTTACTTTTCATACTGTACATCTTAACTGTAGGTATACTTAATGCATTTTTAAAAATTTTAAGCAACTGTGAAATTAATTTTTTGTTTTAAATTTAATTTATTAGAGGTGGTGTAACATGCGGTTTCATAACCATGAACACTTTTACATAAAGCATAAGAATCAGAGAAGGGCTAATAACTTTAAGCAATATGAATAAAAATTTACAAGACATATTGAGCACTTTTGCTTCTGTAAGCTTACTAAAGGTGTTAATGAATTTCTGTAGATTTTTTTAATATTTCCTTTTTAATACAGCTAGTTTCTTGTTTTTACCAGTCAGAAAGATCTCTCCAGAATGAACTACCCTAATGCAAGCTAGGTAGCTCCTTTTTATACCAATTAGTCTGTAGTGCAATTTGGTAAAAGGGCTGGAGGTATGTATTTTGTATCTTTGTTCATGCTGTTTTCTTTTCATCCAGAGTTTGAGATCCTACTGTACAGCTGACTGATGTGAGTGCAATGCTCAGCCAGGCTGTGAGGTTTTCATCTACGTCTTTGCTTTTTCCTCTTTGTCCTCTCTCTCTTGTTCTTTTTTTTTTTTTGCTTTTTTTTCCAGTAGACTGAGGTTGGCAGAGTCAAGCAGTCTCATTGCCTCTGCTCCTCTACACGGTGCCTACAATGATGTGTTCTTTGATATCACATTTCTTTAAAAATTCCTGACTTCAAGAGCTGTAAAACATAAGAATATTTTCATGTGAACTTCCTTAATCTGACAGCCACCCCTGATGTTCGTTTACAACTAGCAGGCATGTAGGTTTTTATGGGTCTCCACTGAATGCCCGTTTGCAGCTTTTTAACGGATGAATTGTCATGGATATTTGTATTTATTGTCCTTTGTCATCTGTTTCTGGCTCATTATGCTAGATAGTTACTGATATTTTAGGTGCATCATTTCCTGCAGTAAGTGGTATTTGCAGTTACTGTTTTTGGATGTTTGTGTGAGATGTATAGTGCTAAAATACCAATTATTGGGATTAGGCTAGATATTGGAAATAAACTGCATGTGTACTCTTGCTTGTTTGTAAATTGCTTTGGACAAAAGTATTTAATATTTTTACGTTTGAGTTTTTAGCGTTTAGTTTAGCTGTAGAATGATTTACATTTTCACTATGCTCTTGGATGTTGTGTACTTGAGAAGAATTTGATAAACCTTAAAAGTCTTAGATAAAAAATATTTTGCTTAATATTTAATGTTTTAATTAAAAAAACTCCATTTTGGTTGTAAAATATTGCCGCATTGCCTGTTTTGTGTGCCACATTTCAGTGTGCACTTAGTGTCTCTGGGTTGAGCAGAGTACGTCCTGTATGTGAGTCTGCAGTGTCATTTATTTCTTCAATAATGGTCCATGGAAATACTTAGTCTTTTTCTCTTGATGTTTTTCCTCCATTTTGTGCAGTGCTCCATTTTGTCATGTACATACATTAAAAGTCAAGCATGGCAGTGATTTATGTGTTCTATTTCAGTTTTTGAATTTTACAATTAATGTTAGTGTGTTCTAGACAATCAGACTAGTTGTATGAATAAAATATGATTTTAAATAGAATTATTTAACAGTGGATATAGGTGTTTTTACTTTTTTATAGATGATGTCAGGCCTACATTTCTTATTAAGTGGTGTTGATGATATGGCCTAAGTAAAAGAGGATGATTGTTTTACTTTAATGATTAAATACAGTGTGAATTGTTATATGATCTTCTGGTACATGATATTGAGCTTGTTTCGGTTTTGTGTTTATCACATAGGTCACAGTCATGCCCATATATGCCATATAAGAATATGAAGAAAACAGTGAAAAGTGCTGCTGTTTCTGCATCCACAGCTGCAATATGCAAAAGAAGATACAAGCAATAATATCTGTGAAGACTATAGGATGGTTACTGATCTGACTGCATTTCCATCTGTCTAATAGTGACAGTATATGAGAAAAGGTTGGAAACAGTGTTTTACACTGGCTAGTGTACTGTAATACTAATTTAAACCCTAAAATAGTATTAGACAAGCCAAGTGTGGTTAAATCTTTGAAAAAGGTTTAACTATGTCATAATCAAAGACAAATTTATTTGTAAGGACACAGACCTTATCCTCATTTAGTGACTGCTTTGGTTAATGGTTAAGTTGCAAATATGACTAATTAAAAACTTATCCAATTATGACCAAATTTCGTTAGATTTAGGAAGATCTCAGTCACTAAACAAGGAAAGGGTGTATAATCATTTAAGCCTGAAACACGCTGCATGAATAGCCTAATTAGTTGTCCTACAGATAGTTTTTGTTTTGTTTTGATTTTCACAAACCACATGCGAGGTGCGGTGCATTGGGAGCCTAACCCAATCCGGGACCTTACAGGTAACAGTTAATGTCAAACAAATGTTTGTTATAGGGTATAAATTGCTTGGCTGAGTCTCCTATCATCATACCACCAACTAACTTCACTCTGGAGTGCCCTTTAGCAGCATACCATGGTTTGCAGGCTCTAAATCACACTTTTCAAACCATTCTGTGCTGTTGCTGGGAGCTCTGGATGAGACATAGGACATGCTGGTTTAGAAGAGGGCCTGTCTCACACTGAAAAGCCTCAGCCAGCTTAGTCTGTACTTAATAGCGTGGTTCACTTTGTGTGTTTGTGTATGTTCAAGCATCTCTTTTTTAGATTTATGAGTTTACTGTACTCATTGCGGATTAAACAGAATTCAGATATGAAAAAACATACAAAATGCAAGCAAATGTACAACCAAAAACTGCAAAAAGTAGGGTTTTTGTATAATCTATAGAAATGTACTTTTTATGCTTGCACTTTTTGTAAATGGCTTTCAACCATAAACCTGTTTATATTTTGTGTGATATGTATGGTTACTGATGTTTGACATTAAGATGGGAAAACACTGAACACATGTACCACAAGAGATTTACTTGTAAAAATACTGTTGGACGATGAGCAGCTGTAGAATGATAAAGTGTGTGTACTTAGGCTGTAATTGTGCTATGTTGCCCAGTGCTACAGAAGTACCATAGATGTGTGCAGGGCTGTAGCAGCATGTCAATATTGGGAGTCGCCCTTTCTCTGTGCTGCCAGTAGGGCTGTGCTGCTGTAGTCAGGCAGGCTTCACTCTTCATCCTGCTGTGGCTCGTTAGCT
>JABJVR010007135.1:0-25821 GCA_025773905.1 Chitala chitala | reverse complement strand
GTTCTCTGTGCTGCCAGTAGGGCTGTGCTGCTGTAGTCAGGCAGGCTTCACTCTTCATCCTGCTGTGGCTCGTTAGCTGTTCTCTGTGCTGCCAGTAGGGCTGTGCTGCTGTAGTCAGGCAGGCTTCACTCTTCATCCTGCTGTGGCTCGTTAGCCATTCAAGGATTTTGTTGCTGTTTGTGCTGAACCTTATATTCCCCTTTAATGAATGTTAATTCAAGATTACAATCTTATTTAGGGAATCCTTAAAAAATATGTAAAAATCAATCTTAAATCTGAAAAAAATGAAAATGGAAAAAAAACAGAATTTGAGAAAAAATAAAACAATCCATAAGGCCCTAAGAATGACATCACTTTCCCCATATGTGTAGTGTTTACCCTTGAGTTATAATGTATATACCGTCACACAGCCATCACTTCACCAGCTGTCAAGTACAGATCTGCATGTGCCTCATTTTTAAAACCCACTCCAGTACACACCCACATTAAATTAGCCAATTTAACCCCACAACCTGTCCGCATTATATATTTATTTTGGGCTCATGTCCACTGACTACCACGATATTCCATTCCAAGCCTGCATTCACTTGCACAAAACTGGTTACATTATGTCCTAAGCACAGCCAAACAAATGTTTTTCTGCTGCCCTCACCTGCAGAAATGTATTACATTGATTGTTTACTGATTCAGCTGACAAGTAAATAAATTGTTTCAACTATGTTATAAATGGATGCTGTAATGTTAGAAATAGGAGTATGCATTAGAAGTTAGACTTTTAAAAATACAAATAGATTACAAGTCAGATAAATATACCAATAAACTGTATAAATTTTAATTTTAGGTAACACAAAACAGTTAAAGAAATATTTGCAAATATGTATTGCAACCAATACAATTACTGTCTACAAACTTTAAATGTTCTTGTAAGAGGATATTGTTTACAGGGAAATGTAAGCATACTGTGCCTCTACTCTCTAATCCACAAACTAAACTATACACAAACAATGAAGGCTCATTCGTAGGGAGCATTAAAAGCCAAAATGCAAAAGGCCAAGGTGTGTTAGTTGTGGTACCTTTTGTGTAATATATAAACATGGAACAGGACAACCAATGGGACTTCACAAAACTCAAAAAAAAAAAAAAAAGTAAGCCTGTCCCTGCGCAGTACTGGTGCACACACAACTCCATTCAGCTTAATCGTACCTCACTAAAGGAACTGTGTGGCTCTGATGATTTCAATGTGAACAGCTTTATTTTAGCCAATAAAAACTGAAGATGTCAGATCATAAGTTATCAACTTTAATTTGCCTTATGTAAAGTTTCTCAATTTGCAAATAAATACCTGTATGAAAAATAGTCTTCCCTCATTTGCTGTACTTCATGATTGCCTGTAGAAATAAACTGTTAAAAAAACTTTCTCATTTAGTCATGTTTGATTGATGCTAGTGTAAGCAAGATAGAGTTCAAATCAACTAAAAGCCAAAATTTAAATTAGCAATAACAAAAAGACTAAACAGCATTAAAACACTGGAACAATAAAGCAGAGCTGATGACGATGAGGTTCAGCTGCTGAGATGCTCCCTGTAGAGATGAAACTTCAGTAGCTTATAGAACATGGACAGAGACAATGAAGTCCTCAAACTGAAGGGCAGTTCATTCCACCATTTAGGGGTGAGAAGAGCCGAGGTCCACCATTCTCCTGCAGGGGTGCAACCCGTCTCTTTCTATACGTTGACCAGAGCGCGGGAGGGGGCGTAGCTCTTTATCCGAGACTGGAGGTACCTTGGAACAGTCCCGTTGTTGGACTTGAAGGTAAGCATTAGTGTGTTGTACTTGATGCGAGCCTGGACCAGAAGTGAATGAAGGGAGATGAGAAGCAGAGTATCGTGTGTCCATTTGGGAAGGTTGAAGATAAGACGAACCGTGGCATTCTGGATACTCTAGAGAAGTCGAGTCGCTGAAGGTGGGAGACCAGCCAGGAGTGAGTTCCAGTAGTCTCATCAGTCTAATTAGTCTAAAATGACCAAGACTTGTATTTTATTACAAACAAAATTGTAAATTGACGGTGTACATTGAATGTTTTGATACACTGAAGTTATATATTTCACATTATTATTTAGCAAGGTGTAAGGTGGCTAACCGCCTACACCCATCTGCATATTAGCAGACCCCAAGTGTCAAATATTGTTTGTACTACGATGCTCGTCAACCTCTTGTGTAGGAAATACAGACATAAAAACTTACATCAGTATAGCACACAACGATGCAATATATTTATTGTAAAATTCACAATAAAAATATGTCCACTTTATATTTTTCAGTTACTTTAAAAAATAACTTTCTGTGATTTCCACCATTAAATCGGAGTAACAACCAAAATGCATATGCGTATATGAATCCAAGTTTCTGCATTGTGAATAGGACATGGTGACATGAAAATCTTGGTGCCAGATATGTATTGCTGTAAAGCTGATCATTATATTAACTAAGTTAGTTCCTAAAGGCAATATTAGACCTTGCTTGAATAGTTTGCTAGCCATTTACTATAGCCTGCACTTCTCCTTCACACCTGTAAGAGGCAGTACAGCCTTTATACAGTCACGCCACATTCAGTTTGTTATTCACAAGGTAGCTGTGAACAATTCAACTGGAATATTTTTGCATGTTGTTGAAAGATCGAAGGGACTCGCAGATGACGTGCAAGCTATAAATATATAAACAATACAGAAAATGATTTGTATCATATAAAATCATTGTTTCTTAGCCGAAGTGCAGTCTATAATATTAAAAGAATCTTTGTCTTGCTAACCAGCCTCATGTTGTCATTGTAACTGTGGAATCAAGTTTCCCACAGTAGATTTTAAACATTGTGCTTTTTAAATAATAGGTCCAAAACATAGTGCTCCTAGCGCTTCTGAACATGCTCCTAAGAGGAAGACTGTGATGAGTCTTACACACAAAGATGGATTTGCTAGATCTGCTTTGAAATGGAAAGTCTGCAAGTGCAGTACATAGCTGTTCATTTAGAAATTTGTAATAGACTTTAAATGTTAAGGTTCAGGCTAGCGGACTATCATGGGCTGGGGGGTGTCAGGCAAGTGTCTTCTGCCCCTAATTTGTGAATGTGAAGGGAAAACAGCAATACACTGGTGATGACAGCCAAGCATTATTCACAGTGCTGCTTTCTTATTAGCAGCTGTATTACTGTGATTTCTAAGTTTTACAGTGCCTGACTCTGAAGGAAATTTGAATGGACTAGACAGTTAAACAGATGAAAAAATTTAAGCAATTATTTCTATGGCTTATTACAATGATATTCTGACTCCATAGCTATAATGCACACAAAGCCATCCATTCAGGTGCTTGACCAATGTTTAACTTTACACATTAAAAAAAATAAAAAATTGTAAAGAATTTTATACACGAATGACATTTCACACACTGGTGTGTACCCTGAAAAAGAAAAGACAGATTTCTATCATTAAGTGAAAAGAATCTGACATTTGCAGAACAGAAAGGTGAAATGAATAAAATATTTATTTAAAAGGTAAAATCTATTTCACATATTAACATGCTGAAGTCCAACAGAACAAAGTGCCAAAGCAAAGGCAAATTTCCATAGTAACATGTCTACTTTCACGTTTATTCCAATGCTACCATTTACTATTCTCAATTCTCTTCCTAAACATAAGAAGCCATTAGGGATGGATGTCTGCAATATAAACTCTGGGTACAAATCAGAGAAACCCCTCCCAACCTCTCCCCACAAACAAGGATGTGACTAGTCCCCCTTTTCTGTTCAACTACAAAGTAACTGCATATACAAGGCTGAAAATGACACACATAATGGGCACTGGTAAGAGAGGAGCATGGTAGTGATGAGACTGAAGACATCTCCAGCCCAGCCATCCAATCCCCACAGCTCCAGGCTTCCCTGCTGGCTAGGCAGCATCACCTCCACTCTTCACAAAAGGTTCATTTCTGTCCTAACCTACTTCACAAAGTGTACAGAATTCCACCATGAAAAGACTGTTACAATGTTGTTTCCCAAGAGAAATACTTTTTTTGGATCTACATTACAAAATTGATTTCTAAAAGAAAAGAAAGTCACAAATTACAAAAACATCACAATGTGCTAAGCCTAGTCCACATCCTTCATCCAGGCCAAGGTTGTCAGCGTGACAGGAGGGGTAGGTCACTCGAGTTCATTATGAGACTGGAGTCCAAATTGAGGCTCTCTAGATGGTTGACACACACAAATAAATGTAGTTCAGTGTAAAATGCCATATTAATATCAAATAATAGATAGATACACAGTTCAGAGACTAAGCCTATAAAAAAAAAAAGAAATACACTTTAAATTTGGCTGCTGTCCCCTTGTGCAGCTATACACCGTCACCAGTGCATCTGCCCGTTTGAAAGCTCTCTGGCAGTCGGTTTGCGATTCACGCTGAATCTCCTACGGTTTCAAAACCGAGCCTCCATCACAACAATGTGCCTGCTCTCAGTCTTAACTTGAGATTCAGCACGAGTCGCAAGCCATACTTGATGGAGCCAAATTTATAGCAAATACATTTTCCTTTTTTTACAGGCTTACCCTCGCACCATTTTGATAGCATCTCGAATTACACGCATTGCAAAATATATACATTATAGGCAACAAGGTACAATGACGGTATAGTGAACACAGTATACTGGGAGTCCGCACAGTAGTTTGCACAATTTAATGCAAACTTACAGATTTTTTTTTTCGTGTTGAGCTGTTAGAATCCAAAAACAAACATGTAATAACCATATATCTACACATTCAAATAATACTTGCACTGTCTCATTAAGCAATAAAACTAAGATTGTGGAAATGACACGAATGCTGGAAAATGGAGAACTGCTAAGAACATTAGTGAAAAAAGCTTAAAAAAACAGCAACTGTGAATAAAAACAGGATTCAGCAAAAACAAACAAATGTGTACTTCAATTAGTTTTGCTGATTACTTCCTTAAGTGACCATCAAGGGCTTACAGCAACACATTGTCTACCAAAATGTAAGGAAAAGAACTTGAGTTAAGAGATGACTGGTGAAAGGGTGCGCCAGTCACAGGTGACTGGAGCAGCAACAGGAAAGGGCGCTTATCATGTTAATACAGGCCGTCATGTTACCGACAGAAACTGCACTCAGAGCTCCATGTGGCGTGTGAAAAAGGTACTTTTAACAGGAAATGGAACAGATAAGTATGCTGGTACAAACACCAAATCAATAACAGACAGGGGGCTTTCATCTCACGACTGATACCACATTTTACTGAACCACATTATGTCAAATTTACAGTATGCCGTGTATATGAACAGTAAGACTGTTGAAATAAGATCCAAGTACAGTGGAACCTTGGATTGCGAGCATAATTCGTTCTGCGACGGTGCTCGTAGTACATCAAAGCGAATTTTCCCATTACAAATAATGTAAAGTCGGATGATTCGTTCCACATGTCCAAAAATGTTCATATAAAAAGTTTAAAGTTTTTAATGGTATTTTTTGTACAAATTACTGTCCCTAATATCGCAAACAAATAACAATGATTAATACACGATATTAAAGTAAAGAATAAAACAAGTTAACCTGCACTTTACCTTTGAAAAGAGTCATGGCTTGCGTGAGGGAGACGAGAGGGAGGAGAGAAGGAGGAGGAGGGTTATTGCCTGGAAGGAGAATCTCCTTCCATGAGAACATTTGGAATCTCGGGAGTTCTTCCTCTTTAACGAATTTCACTAACTACCGGTTTCACTTAATTTACGCTTTTTGGATTCACTCTCATCTTTTGACTCACTGGAATATCTTTCCTTTCATTCTTATTAAACATGAACCTCTCCAATCCCAGCAAACACAAAATGTTCAAATAAAGTTAGCTAAACGTTTAGGGAACTTTAGGAACGTTTAGCTAATGTTATTTGAACGTTTTGTGTTTGCTGGGATGACACTCGCTTTTCCCTCCGTTTGAGGATTTCGCCGAAATGTGACATTGACTGTATTGTCGTTAAACAGATTCGTCGTTCGCGCTGCTACAGCTTTATTCGGGTGGTGCTTTTCTACAAAAATTTTGTACCGTTTCCCACATTTTGCGCACCTCCCTAATCTCATTTGAAATATGCTATTAAAAAAACACATCATACTTGATATAAAAATGCTCGTCTTGCAAGACATCGCTCGTTAACCAAGTTAAACTTAAAAAATTTTGCTCGTCTTGCAAAGCACTCGTAAACCAAGTTACTCGCAGTCCGAGGTTCCGCTGTACATTGAAAAACATTGTGCGGACAGGTACATCAGTGCTTACCCTGGTCAAAGTTGAGCTTTTTGGCTGTGGAGGCCTCACCCAGTCCTTCGATATCCACCAGGTCACTGTTAACATCCGAGTCATTCAGGGCACTGAGAGTGACGTCTACAAAGTGCATGTACACAGAACTTAGTTCACTTTGTTTTCACATAGCACCTTTCACAACAAATTGCCTCAAAATGCTTTAGAGACACAGATTATAGTTGTCAACAAAGAAAACTCTGACACACAAGAAAAGATGTTAGGAAATTCTTATGAGGAAGAATAAGTCATGAAATGTGCTACAGGTGTCATGTGAAGTTCAACAAACCTGCTGTCTTCTGTTTTTTAATGCTGGGCGGAGCTGTGGAGGGGCCTTGCAACCCAGCTGTTACAACAACCTGAGGGGTAGAACCAGTGATGACCTGAGGGGTGGAGCCAGTGATGACCTGAGGGTTGGACGCCATGGTCACAGGCACAGAAGTTTTCTTGGCACTTTTCTTGGGAGAATCAGATGAGAGTGGCACGCGACTGTCCTCATATAGCTTCCGCTTCACCGTGCTCTTTATCTGGGCTCTGCGTTGGGGAGGACAACAAACAATTATTAAAATAACTCCATGCTCACCAACAGCATTTACATTTGGGATTGGATTCAAGCCTTAAACATCAAATTGGTATTTTGAATGTCTGTCCAGATAAGCCATTCTTTAATGGATGTAAGAATTCCTCTATTCCACTGCTGTAAGAACCACATCATTTTAAACTCTTTACCAACAGCCAGAGTAATTAGTTACTTACAAACTGAAAATGTTGTTTAACACACAGGAAACTAATTTTCATTCAAATATGTTTTTTCTTGATATTCCAATATAACAATATACCCATTGGTGCACAGTCCTTTACAGATGTTACCAGAAAAGAGGGTTAGCCCACTGAGCCGAACACCCAAGTACGTCGCTTAGGGAAGTAATCAAACTCATGTCCAGACCTCACCTACACTGGTGTCCAACTTACAGTGTGGAGTTCGGGTCATTCAGCTGTCAGAACATATTCCATCATCACCTCGACTTTACATTTTTACACAGGAAAACAAACTAGAAAAACGAGTCATATCAGGACACAAAACAGCAACACTTTAGGCACCAGAAATAAACACTATTATTATATACAATATCTGTACATGATGGTGTCGCCCCCAACCCCCATTCACATTACAGCACCTGTGGATGAGCTGAAGGTACTTTTGGGTATAAACACTCACAGCCATGTAAAAGCACCCAAATATTATTATACTCCATATTCCCCCCCAGGTGCATTACGTCATGTGCAGTCGCATCTATTTGAGACCAAAATGTGGCAATTATGAAGTTTTAAAAACCTTTAAAACAAGCTGTTACTAAAAAGCTTAAAGTTCTTCTATGTTCTTAAAAAAATTAATTAAATTCCCATTAACTATGACTTATAAAAATGTTTCCGGTGGGCATATTAGTCACAAAATTGTTTAATGCTTAAATGCAAATGAAATATGGCGAGCAACAAGTCGTACACAGCCGCTTTTAAGCTGAAGGTAATTACCAGCTGAGGCAAAAGGAAAACATTTCGCAGCACAAGTCTTCAATGTTCACCGTCGGCAAATTCAAACTTGGTGCCACGATTACAAACGGAAATTCGAGAAAGGAAGTCAGGAGCTGGTCAGCCAGTGAAACGTGAAGAAAACGGCGTGAACTCGACAAATGCTGAATGAATGGTGCATAATTCGGTAAGAACAGCAGATTTCGAAGACAATATTATTGTACTCGATTAACTTCTCTGTCAGACCAAATTCAAGGTGCGTGTATTTTAAAACTTCTGAAAATATCAGAACTTGCCGTGTTTTACAGGTGATGCCGGTGCAATACATGGCAAATCAGTTTGGGATTCAGAAGCAGATGTAGCACTTTTGTGTTAAATCTTTACTTGTAGAAAATGTGTATAATTCACTGCATTTACACATTCACTCTGCAAATCCACTTTTCTACGCACTGACCACGTTTCTAAGTCACGGCTGCACTTTACCGTGTCTCGTACTTGTATTATCGGCTGGGGGTGCGTCTATTAGAGCAGGCGTGTTAATTAGACGAAATACGGTAGACACGCACAAGTGCTTCTTGGGGATGCAGTGGTTCTCTTTGTGGGGGGGGGGGGGACCCTGACCAACCGTGCAGTTTGGCATCCACTGTTTGGTGCATGTAGCCGAACCACAGTTATGGTTATATGTTATTTTAGTCACCGATTTCTGCTTTAGGTTTTTTTTTTTTTTTTTTTAAACACACCTCACCAACTTGGCCATAACAACAGACATAAATGCCTTTTCTGTGTGGATGTCACCCACATGTGAGCTGCAGCCAGTCAGTAGCTACTGAATGCTTAGGTGGTAGTTTCCAGTTTGAGGAGGAAAAAACCAACCATGGAGAGCAGCGGGGCGACAAGGTGGAGCAACACCCAACATTACTTTTAAATAAAATGTATTTAGAAAATGTATCTGCAATTGAAATTCAATGTTTTGAAATACACCAAATACAAACCACACAGTCAAAACTGCGTCTCTTAAACCGTGATAGAACTGAACCAAGAGATTTCCCAAGTGTTGCATGCCTACTGGTCCTAGATCATCATCTGTTCCTTGTTACTCCCTCTCCTGTATATTCTACAAACAAAAGCAACAAAGTTCTGCCCACTAAAATCTATTATTCTGTAGGTATGGTAACCGTTCATTACTACAAATTCCTTTATTTGTCTGGACTTTAATATGAATTTCATTCAATGCTTGTCAGCATGTGGAAGACATGAGGAAACACTGCAGTACAATGTAATGTTTTGTTACAAAATGCACACACACATTCATTAGTAACCTCATAAAATGTTAAATAACTGGCCAGTTTCAGTTTGAGGTATCATGTATTGTGCTAAAACCACGGGTTGGTCATTATGTAGCTATTTTACAATGCTTCACTGATACTAGGGAAAACGGGTTTAAGTGTTTTTTATGTGGTAAGAATGCATTATTTCCCATTTAATAAAGTTTTTCAATTTATAGTGTTTTGATTTACTGTTAGGGCTTAATAATGCAAACCGGGGATTGCGGTATTTGTTATGCCCTGCTGAGAGCCAATGTTGCACAAGGCCAAGCAGATGGACCCTGGAATGGAACCAGTACCTCCATACCCAACGAATGGGTTAGTAAAAGCAAAGGAAGGCATATAATGGAGAGAGGAAGAACAGCAGTATCTGGACCCAGAGCCAATCCAAGGCAAGCAAGATGACAGACAGGCAACAGCTACGGGAAAAATGACACACGGAGGGGGGAGGTGTAGAGCAGTGAGAGCCACAGAGCGAGCGAGCGAGCGAGCGAGAGAGAGAGAGAGAGAGAGAGAGAGAGAGAGAGAGAGAGAGAGAGAGAGAGAGAGAGAGAGAGAGAGAGAGAGAGACGGAAAAGGAGACTTTCTCCACACCGGTCTTTTGCAGCTTTTCTACTGCAGTTTTCTACTCGGAACATTTGGTTCCCATTCTGCTGCCCCCTCGTGGAAACTTTGGAAAACTGCAGCCTCGATGGACGTGGTCCCACGAGCTTACTCCGCCTTCAACCTTAGCTGCAATGCAGTAAAACTACTTATCCCCATATTTATTACTGACAGAAAGCCACAGACAGCATGGCGAACAACAAACACTTCCTGTTGCCAGAATTTTTTATTAGAATAAGAACGAAACTTTGATTAAGCCCTGTTTACTGTGTACTTGACAGATAGCTGTCAGAGCCGGAGCATCTTATTAACACCAATCATCAAAGTGCCTTTAAGAGAGTTTCTGCAGAGTGTACACTGTTGTTTCTGCTTTCAGTCACAACGCATTCCTGATGCCACGTTTAAAATGTTTTATACTGGAATTGACAGAAACATAGAATTAATATAAAGAAAATATAATTTAACTGTCATTGCCTGTTAAAGTACTGCTAATGACAGTGCTATGATCTGATTAACAATACTAATAAACTAGTGTCATAAGATTATACAATATATGTAAGAACAGTTTGACAACAGAATGCACATGCTAACAGGAGAGACAGAAGACCTAATGTATTGGTGTTCCTGCTTTTAAATTAATAAAATGTTGTTAAAAGCAAAACTGAATGATATTCTGGTGTCTACATGTTTGTAAAGAATGTATGGCATAATTGTAGGCACACTCATAACAGTTTATGAGTTTATAATGGTCTACAATATTACAGTTAAATTTATGATACGTATGATAAGTCATTACTAATTTGACATTAGCCTTGTGGGAAAATCATCTGCTCAAGGAGTTGTGCAAAACTAGGTCTGATTTTATAATAATGGTAGACCAGAATTCTGATAAATATGCAGTGCCTAGTAGGTCCGGGAATCCGCGAGTTCTTCAGAGCTTCAGTGCTGCACTGCAGGACTAAGGGCACCAGTTGGCCATGTCAGTTTAATGAGAGAGCGGACCTTTCCCAGCATCCATGTTTCAGGTCTTTGGTGAGTGTCAGGGGCTCAGCAAGGCAGCCAAGCACAGGGCCTACTTCCATCAGCAGCACGGGCACATCTAGGCTGTGACTGGGTGCAGGACTGCCACGTTCATTAACCCCTCACGTGCTGAGGCTGTGTAGCAGCCAAGAGCAACAGCAGGGGGCGCCAACGTGTATGCAATTATTCTAAGTGCTGTGGTCACATGTGGCTGTCAGTGCAGATTTACAGGGAATGTTAATTGAATGGTTATTTTAAATGCATTTGCTACCAGGTCGAACCAGGTGTTATATTAATTATAAGGTACTGGCCAACATAAAGAACAGCCAATTCTTTGACTAGAATCCAAAGTGTATGACAGCTTTAGGGTAACAAAATCCACTCTTTAAATACATTCAGAGCAGTATACAACATACAAAAGCCAGAACGTAACGAAAAGTTAACCTTTAATGTTGAAAACTAAACACTAATGCAGCCCAATGTTATCTAAGTAAAGACTTTAAAGTGAAAAATCAAATAATCTCTTCAGCAATAGCAAACGATTCACAACAAAAACGCAACATCATACAAATTATAGAACTAATGTAGATAAAAACTGAAATGAGTTAAATGAGATAGTGTCCTTTGTCTCTGTAAAAGTCCAAGAACTTATCTGGTCCGTAAGTCATTGGTCTAAAAATGTTTGTCCCTAAATTGGTACACATTTCAGACATTCCACATCTTGGCATGTCAGACATTCCACACCTTTGCATTTTACAGCAAAACTGTTTTCAAAGTTCCTGTTTACATGGTTTGTAGAGTGCCTTCATAACCCCTTGTTTTCATAACAGACATCGTGTTTCCTACTGACCAAGCCGAAGACATTCAGATTCTTGCTTAATGTTGCTTTTTCAAAGCAACATCAGAATGATTGTCAACTGCCAAAATTGACAGGATGTGACATCATGCCTGTTGCAGAAGTGTGATCTTTCTGTACCACATGGAAAACTGGTAGCCACAACCTCTTTGCGATTTAGCAAAAGAGAAATGTCTGCAGTGAATGTGCTTCACCCAATGCCTTGAAACCCCAAGTCTGTACACATAAACACAAACACCCTCTCAAAGTGAAATCACCTACAGTACTCAACAACTTCTGTTTCTAGCATAAGGACTTATCTCTTGCTTTCTCCAAGAACGAGGAACCTGAAATGTGACACTAATTTGTTCTGCAATTGCCAAAATTTGCTAAGCACAGACAAGGAGCACAACGTCTGGTGTTGGCTGGAAGGAGAATGCCGATAACTCAAAACCACAAAATATACTTTCGTTTATAATTTACAAACACTCTAATTTAGCATCTACCAACTTGTTTTAAAATGGAGAAAATCGATAAAAAAACCTAACTGGTCTGAACAAAGCATTTAACCGATTGCATAAGCATATTGGAATTTGCATCTGCAGAGTGGAACTCCTGCACGGAGTCACGCAACTAAATGGCAGAAATTTTCCCTCATGGCATGCAGTCAGCTGATTACCAACATTGCCAGATAAAGATCAGTGAATCCTAATCGGCAGTATTCTGAGAAGGAACAGAGATGACTGTCGGCAACAGGCCTGAGGACAGTCACCCGAGAGACTTCATGATGTTTATTTATTTTTTGTTATCTTATGCTCACATTGTCCACTTACAGCTAGTGCACCTAACATACTGTAGATGTTCAGCTTCATGTTACTTTAACAACAGAATCCATTGAGTTGAAGCAGGTTTTCAGGGACTTCACCTTAATGGTCTGTGGGCAAGAGTGAGTTTCATACTGCAGCCCAGGTTTAAAATAGATTCCTGGGTCAGAGGTCATGATGTAACCCATCCTGTCCTAGTACTTGTGTACCCAAGGCAAAGGACGCGTGTCTCTGAGTGACACAGAAAGTGCTGGGCAGGACAGAAAGGAATTTGAGAAGGAATGAGGCTGTGGTACAGCAAGGTGAGTCTGTGAAGGGATGACTGATGGCTGGGCGTGGCTACAGTTCAAACCCAGACTGACAAGCAATCTACATGACAGCAGTGCACACGCTCGTCAGCACACGTGCTTATAAGTACTTAGCAGGCACTCACGTTAACCCAGGCTCTTACTGTAGGTTTGAAGGACTCTGCGCACATACATGAATTTATACAAGAATTTTGGCACTCTTATGGAGACCATGGCAGAGGGGTGCTCCAGCACAGACTTTGAAGCAGGCACATACTCAAACTGTGAGGGGACCACCTGGATTGAGAAGACCACCAGGAGATCAAACCTGCTCGTTAAGTCAGAGTCCGAGGACTCTGGGGTGGAGGAGCCGCCGGCAACCCCCCAGGACTCAGAGAAGAGCTTCTCACCGACCAGATACCCCAGTGTAACAGACAGCTTGACCCCACCTTCACCACCTCCCACATGTACCCCGCCAGCAAGTACGGTGAGCCAAATCAGCCTGCACAGGCTCCAGAACCGAGTCGAGCAGGCGCTGAGGAGGACCCAGCGAGCAAATTGCGGGCAGCTGCAAGAACGGCTGCCTCGCCACTCTGTGAAGCAAAAGTTAGAACCACCGCACTGCCCTCAAGAGCCTGATTCGATCCAGAGAGATGCTGAGGTGAGTTTTATATACTGCTTTCAGGGTCTCTGACTGCTCTGATTTACAGGTATATACAACACAAGTATCACTTAATTTACAGTAGCATAGTTAGATTTTGAGTCATCTTTTACTTTCATAGCTGAAACTACTTAGCTGAAGTAGGTTTAAACAGGTCTGAAAACCTAAAAAAACAAGAGCCATACAAGTTATTAAATTACAGGCAGTCCCTAAGGCAGGGGCCTTTAACTCTCACTACCCTAGGGTATAAACCAAATCTGTTCCTATTTTTGTCTTTAACTTGAATTTGTAGGTATGTCAGAACAGGTACATGTAATTCTGATTTACCATCAATTAATCAAATGTTTCTCTTAGCATGTAGTACATATTTTACCTTTGTACGTGTATAAAACATATTAGAAACACTTCCAAATACACTAAAACATCTTAAACATAATATAGTACATAATAGAGGTCATTATATATACTACTGTACTGAATAGGAAGAGATAAAATCTGTTTGTGTATGTGTGTAGGCAGACAGTACTGTTAAAAAAACATTCAGAAACTGTTCGTAAAACTGTTTAGACAGAAAACAAAGAAAAACATAATGATGAAAGGTTAACACACACTCTCATTCCATCAGTGTCTTGCACATTGGTAGGGGCATTTGTGAGGTAACATTATTATAACATTAATAACTGGACCGAGCTGATAAACTGCTGAACTTGCACAATGTTTTCATGGTGTAGTATGAACCATTTTATTTAACTCAAATTTTAATATAATAGGTTTTATGGCAGTCCATTTGTAAGCAGGAGTTGTCTGTAAATTGGACATCATTAACCCAGGGACTGCCTGTCACTTTCAAGGTGTGATGTCCATATTGTCGCCTGCACATGATCTACCTGCCAACTCATAGAGCACAGGCTGAAGCAACAACGGAACATTGTACAAAACTCCCAAGAACCTGCTGGTGCTCCAGCTAAAGGGTGTCAGCAGAAACTGCCTGGTCTGTCCACTCTAATACTGTTTGGGGTGATAATGATGTTCAGTCCAGATTTAAAAGATTTCATGCACTGGGCAAGTTGGAGGAGACTTTGAGTGGGCAGGAAACAAGAGGATTTGCCAATGTCGGACATGCAGTAATGGGCTGAGCTCCTGCAGGAAAGAAAGGAAGTAAAGGTCTCAGTTTTACAGCTGGCTAACAAGCTGCTTTATGGAGCACAAAAATAATTGCAAACTAACGGAGGCAAGTGCAGTATATGCACCGGAAACAAAGATTTAGTGCAAAAGAAGCTATGCATTGTGTACGCGTGAATCATCTTCATACCTCAGAGGTTCTCAATTAGGCTATTTTGGGGAGACAGTTTTTGAAAGGTTTCCATGCAAAACCAGTCTGTCCAGGAGTTGAGGCATGATTGGAATTGAGGAAAAAGGCTCAGGTGAAGGGGGTACGTGGGTAGGGCGTACTCTTGGCCAATCAGAGCCCGACAAGGTCAGCATATAGATTTGCCCAAGATAAACATGTCAAGCATGCATCTTTACCGACCATGATGCTTCTGTTCTGAACTGGTTGAGAAGATGTTTGGACAGATAGGTGGCAGTGAGGTGTTAAGCACTGGAAAGGGCCTCGTTTGTCATACAATGATGTCAATCCAGGCATTCCCAGCAGCAGACGTGCGTGACTGCACACGTATCACGTTTTATGAAAACACAGTTTCAAGATAAGACCTTATGTGCTCAGAGATTAACACATTCACACTGCTGTTTCAGATTTAGATTTAGACAAGTTGTTTAATGTCAGTTTTTGGCAGACACAGTTTACCTTGTGAAGGACGTGGCTGGCAATGACTTTCCCTTCACCAGAGAAGAGCATGATATTCCTCACTTGATAATGGTTTAAACAACAACCATTACAATTTCCAATGCCTGATTACATCTTATGTATTATTCTGCTCTGTCAATTCTGTGGAATGACATTCATATGTACTTTAAGATATGTATGTACACATTTTTCATTTAGATTTATCGTTTATTGTTAACACTGCTTATACACCATCTGTGTTACTAATCTTAGGCAGCCATTGAACAAATTGTACCAATTAGGGCAAGGCTTGACAGAATCCTCCTATGACTGAAAATCAGACTGAATGTCATTTGTTGTATTAAAAAAAAACCCACAAAGCCTGTCGCATCTCTGCCATCTGTGCACACGGGGACCTCATTATGAACTTATCTCTACACAATCCGCGATGTCTGGCAACTATGGAAGCCTCCTAAATTTCGGAAGGACCATCAACAGAACCACTGTTGTGAAATAAGAGAAAATTACATCAAAAAGCAGCTTCATAAAAACGTGGTAACGAGCACTGACTGAAAAGGCAGCATCTCACATTTCCAAAATAGCATTTAGAGAAGGTATTATTTTAAGTCCTGGTATTTGGGCCAGCATGTTAGTTGTTTCATGACAAACCACAGGGGTCGATAATTTCAGTTTGTGGCTTTGCTGTGTGATTCCCCCGCTATGAATCTCTGTCACCAGAAAGGGCCTGTTTAACATTAAGCGTAACTTTAAAATTAGCTTTGGATAAACACAGTATATTCAGGTCAGATGGCAGCATTGAGACTATGAGAAGGGAACATGTAACATCTCTCAAGTCCCATTTGTGTAGAGTCATGCTGGGTTGACAGCATAAATACACTTTTTTGACAACAGATACTAATATGGACCTCAGATACAACACATCAATATAGGAGCATTCCAAAACCCTCACAAATGGTGTGGTTGGAAACTCACTGGACCATTAAGCATTATAAGAATACATTTAATTTCTTGACACCAGTATTGTATTTAGGCATTCGTTAGACATTTGTTTATGCGTCTCATATTAATATCAAAATGTTTCTGGTTTGTGTTCCACTCGATGTACATGAAAGGCGAAGTAAAGTAAGCCGTGTTTACTGCTGATGTGAACAGCTGCTAACTTAACAGTCTAATTCCAGAGCAAAGGAAACATCCTCAGGGAAATTTTCAGTCATGTACAACTAAAGTTCCTCTGATGTAAGAAAGTCCAGTGAGCTTTTGCTAGGGGAACGCTGACCCAGCCTGTGTCTCTCTCCAGGCTGAGACCCAGGTAGGGAGTGAGAAGGAGGACTCCTGGAACCTGCACCTGCAGGGCCTCTCCCCAGGCCTGGCATACCTGGAGCGCGTGTGCAGGCTCCTGGAGGAAATTGCCAGGCTGCGAAAGAAGAACCAAGAGCTGGAATCAGAGCAAGACATGGCCCAGGAGCAGCTGAGGCACAGGGAGACAGAGGTGAGGTGGAATGGGAAAGGGGTGTGAAAGGGTGCAGGACACTGAGCTAACCCATATTAGCAGGAGGGGAGAAAAAAAAAAACATAACAGTTTCCATTTTTGACAGGACCTCTTATCCAGGAAATGTCTCTGCTGTGCTGCTGAGGCAGCCAATCAAGAACCAGAAGTCAAGCAAAATGGAGACATGATCAACCAATTGCCATCTGAGGAAAAGCACCTCCCCCTTATTTTTCGCAGACGCTCAATGTCTGACTCACAGACCCTGAGAAAGCATGTGGGTGAGCATCAAAACCGTTAGAATGGAAACAACACACAGTATTGTTACTGTGCCATTCCAGCCTCTCCTCTCTCGCATGTAATTGTCTATCATCCTAATCCCAATTTAAAATCTGCAGATATTTATAACACCACACCGCCATAAATATATAGTCATTTAGGAAAAAAAATTGACTTGCACATGTTAATACTCATTTCATTACAACTGAAGCAAACAGTTTATACCTGAAGCACACGGAGATGTGGTGTAGTACATTTTCATTTCATGCTGTTAAAATGCGATCTTAAAACAATGCTAAACATTAAGTACATTTGGCCCACGTGCATCATATCTCAGACAGGCCCTGGGACAGTGTTACCACTGCAGAATTAAACTGCGAGGCAGGCTATGACAACAGGTTTCATCCTTTATCCTAAATCCTGCATTAATCCGGCAAAATCCTCCCTTGATATCAGTAATAATTTGACTTCAAGCTTTGCGGTTTCTAGATTTTGGATGCACTTTTTCTCAATTGTTTTTAATTATTCTGATGTGAGTGGATGAGAATCGGGCAAAAGCGTGGTCAGGGAACACTGGGGCTCTGTTGGGGAGGGGGGTATTACTCTGCACGAGGAGACTAAAGAGTTCTCTTGTCTCAGCCCCCGCATGGCGAAAAATAAGGCAGGAGACATATGGAAGCACAAGACTTCTAGCAGAGGATGAACAGGTGAGAATCAAAGACTGTGTGCGTGTGTATATGTGTGTGCGTGTGTGTTTGTGTGTGTGCGAGTCTGTGTGTGCACGCAGGCACGCACACACTCATAATAGGGTGTACCGTAACTGCGTCATGGTGTAGAAATTAGTGCTGCTGTGTAATTTTGCACCTGCATGTAAACAGAACTAATCGTAAGTGTGTAATCGTGTGACTGTTTGGCTCAACAGAACAGAGACTCTCACCCAGACGTCAGGATGAAGACAAACACACGTAAAGTTAAGGACACAACAGACGAGTCCTACAAGGAGCCGGACAGGTAGGAATGATGGCATGTTTCACCTTAGCCTGACCTACTGCATGTTAGATTCACTGGGAAACTTACCGCTGCTTTATTCCCCGCCGTCCAATGTATAATCGATCTGACAGACCTTCCCTTCGTTCACAGCAGACAGACTTCCTCAACTAAGGAGAAGAGAACCAAGCATCGTTTCAGCCAGTTCTTCAAGAGAAGATCCAAGAATAAGTCCATGACATGAAATCCTATGGTGCAGGTCACCGCATTGTGGTGAGGAGTGTTGAAACTGGACCCCAAGAGCCGCCACAGGGAGACTGAGAAACTCCCACCCCCTACTGCAGTCTGAGAAGTAGCGGGCTCAAACAAACCAGTTTACATCCATGTGTCAAAACTGTTCTCTCTTAACCTCTAGGATCTGCACAAATCTTTGCTTAGTAGCAGAACTGCTTGGCATGGCATGCCAGGTATGTAGGGAGAACACTGACGTGGCAAGGGTGACTTGCACACAGGTGCAGGCCTGTGAGGAGTGAATCTGAGGCAGTCTCAGCACTAGCAAACTGAGCTTGTCCACTGTTTCCACCTGAAAGACTGATATATTAAATAACGGCAGCTGCCTGTTGCTTGAGGCAGGTTTCTTAACATGTGATTAATTTTTCCAATTGATGCCTTTGGCTCCTGCAGTTTTAACTTTCATACCTTAGATCTTCCTTTCTTGTTTCCACAAACATACTCACAGAAACATATACGCACTGTTGTATGATGTTCATCTTAGCTTTCTGCTTAAAGCATAGAATAACATCAGAATAGTTCCTTAAATTAAATAACTACGAACACAGATTCAAATTACTTTTCTATTAACCCAGTGAATTTAACCTAGACAGCTTCATATTTCATATCGTTATTCATGTTATCATTATGTTAAGTGGCCATTTTACAATGGCTGCTTTTGTATTATGGATTATAACCGACTAATGTATTCAATAAATAAACGTTTTGTTCATCTTTCCTGTATTTTTCGTAAATGATACACAGAACATTTAAATTCCATTAACACTGATACACTGTTGTAGGCGGTCAGTTTTGAGACTCCTGTCTATTTGTCTCAAATGCGATTCACTGCAGAACCACATTCACAATGTTTTCCTTTCTCAAATGCTATTCAGAAACATTTATAAAGGGTCAAGGTTTGCTCGATGTGAATTCTTTGTGTTTTGAACTCATCGCACATGTACCTTTCTATGCCCACAACCTACACCCACTAAGCGTCATCAGAGTCCTTCACAAAAGCGTTAGTGCTGGGGGCGGAGAGCTTGCGCACGTTCTTCCCGTGGGATGTGAAATATTTACGAATGTCAAGCGTAATTTAACAGTCATTCAAATTTAAGATAGCAACTTCTACGGCACATGCATTTCCGCCAATTTATAGTGTTCCGTTACTCTGGCAGCAGCTATACAAGGAATAAGCGAGGTTGGTCCTGTCACTGATGTACTGCTGGGAATTAGTCAGAAGATGCGAGTAGGGCTGCGTGAGCTGCAGCCTACGCTCCTTTGTTGGGTGAATGGGCTTCTAGTTCATCTCAACCGAAATAGGCTACGATCGGCCGAGTCTTGCCGCGCACCCGCCATGCCCCCCTGCCGCCTGTCATTTCCCAAAACGAGAAACTAGCAAACGTGCGGAATGCTGCGAGAGCCTTTATACCTAAAGCGCACAAAACATCCGAGGCCATTTTGTCATCACGGAAATAAAGAGTTGTTTCCACGGTTAAGTCATAGTATGATACTTTAATGGAAACATTGCTGTGCCAGACATAAGACTGTGTGTGTGTGTGTGTGTGTGTAAAAAAAAATGAAATAAGTCTGATTCGGACAAGTTACATCACATGTCCTCCGTTACTTACAGCTATTACAAAAAATATAATATTAACTAAATTATCTAAATGTCTACAGTGACCTCAGGCTCACTGCAAATCCTATAGGAAGGAGCTTCCGGAACAGTCTGTCCCTCTGACTGTTAGCCCCTTATCAGCATATTTGGTTCTGTCTGTGCTGCTGAGAAAGCTGACAGTGTGCACCTTCTTGGGGCCAGAGCACAGAGACACCTGCCTCTGCTGACCGAGCCGAAACTCGGCAGCCTGAATAACACAGCGCCCTCAAAACTATGGCACTGTTTACACGCTTGCTGTGGTGGGGCTGAGGCAACGTTGAAGAAACAGTCCTCACCGTCACACCTCCCCCCCCTCATAATGCTCACATAACCACTGGGGTGTCAAACAGATAGAGTCTCGAACTGAAGCGAGGCATTTTCTCCCTGCGTTGCGGAGCTGGAGCAGCTCTGTGGCAAGTTAGGCCTGCCAACTCAACCAAGCTGGGTTTCAGAAATGGAGTCACCTTGGGCTACACTCTAAACGAATGATTTGGAAAGGAAATGGAGTGGAATAAATATAAATACTCTTTTGTTGCCTTTTTTTTATTAAACAGATACACAGGAAGATGTATAAGAAGCATACTATGTCATTGCCTACTCACTGGTGTCATTGGGTACAAAATAGCTGAAATTAACTCTAAAGTTGACTTAATGGATGAACTGCAAATTTTGAAATAACAAAGAACAAAGGATAAAAGTGTCCTAATGCAGCTTCATGCTCTGCTTCTGTCTCTAGGACAGTGATACTTGAATGAATTGCATCATCTCCCCTCACACACACACACGCGCACACACACACACACACACGCACACACGCACACACACACACCCGGCCCAGCATCCCCCACTCTTCTGACCACAGTAGCTGATCTGACACTTTACTAACCTTTACCGCTCTGACACTGTGGTGTTTTTTAATAGCAGGGAAGCAAAGCAGTGATATGTGGATCAGTGTGTCGAGGAGGGGTGGGGGGTGCTGTGCTCTGCCTGGGATGCTGCAGGGGGAGGGGGTGGAGCTGCTGCGAATGGGCTCTGTATAGCTTGTTTTGTTAGAGTAAAGCACACCTGCACCCTGTGACTGTGCTGCCCATCCCACGCTCGTCTTGTCCACCCACACTTGACCTGTCCAGCGTGTTGTCTGCTGGGAGCATGAGCCCCCAGGTACCGTGACACTGGGCACCCGCGGGCACCCGCGGGGGCAGTGCAGGTGCCTATTTATAGGTCGGAATGTGGGTCGGCTCGCTGGGAAGTGGTGATTAAATCCCCGTGGTTACGCAACGGCGTGCGTGCGCGGCTGGGACAATGGGAGCCCGTGCTGCAGCGGGGCTTGTTTATGTGTGTGGCATCCTGTGGGCTGATGTGCACCATTGTCCAGTCCTCGGCCCGCCTGCTCTGGGGGCTGACTACATTCGCCCTGCACCAGGTGTGCTCCTCCCCCTACTGCCTGTATGACTTATTTTTTGGTGATGGGGTCATACTCTGTGTCAAATTGTCCTGTTTGCATATGTATGTGTGTGTGTGTGTGTGTGTGTGTGTGTGTGTGTGTGTGTACATGCAATGTGTTTGTGTCTGGTCTGTCCAAACATAACGTAATTGTGCACATGTGTATATTTGAATGGGTGTATGTTTGTGTATGTGCAGTACACTTCTGTATATAAGTGTAAATGCATGCGCACTACGTGCACGTGCTGTGCATGCATGTGCATATGTATCTCTCTGTGTCTATCCTTTTGATTGTTTGCAGCATATGTGAATGCATGCATGCATATCTACATATTAGATTGTTTGTGTGTGTTTGTGTGTGTCCACCACACTCCTGTACGGACTCATGTTATCTCTGGCTCTGGTGAGCACAGGGTTAAGTAGTCCCATCTCCTTGTTGGATGATGGCTTTTCTTTTTTTTATTGCTGGTAAGAACACAGGCTTCAGTCTGCAGTAGCACTGCAGCGCAGACTGCAGAGAGAGAGAGAGATAGAGAGAGAGAGAGCGCATGAGAGAGAGAGAGCGCAAGAGAGAGAGCGAGAGAGAGAGAGCACGAGAGAGAGAGGGAGAGAGAGCACTTCACACGCTGAGCAACGGAAGCAGCAAGCGGAAGGGAAGGAGAGACTAAAAAGAAATACCAGCAGCAGGTCAGTACACAGAAGAGAGAGAGAGAGAGACAGAGAGAGAGAGAGTGCTGCGAAAAGGAGGAGAGCTTTGAGGAGAGGAGTGTCGACAGGAGGAGCACCAAAGGAGGAGCAGGGTTGCTGGAACCGCTGGAACTGCTGTGTGAATTCAGAAGGAGCAAGGAATTACAGCAGTGCAGGCAGGGGGATGGAGAGGCAGCTGGCAGAGGCAGAGGAGGAGTGAGGAAGGGGGAGGGACCAGAAGTGGGGCTGCTGCTCTGAGGAGGAAGGAGAGAATAAAGAAACTCAGAGCTCCACGGTCACACACTGCTTTTCACAGCTTTTTCCGCAAAGGCTGGCGCAGTTGTACCTGGCGTCCAAACGCTTGTCCTCACGTCGCAGCCTCACTCGCCGTTCATCTTGTTTCTCCCCCCACCCTTGCCCCTCACCCCCACCCCCTTCCAGCACCAGAACCACCTGCGCTTGGTCCAGTCCGACCATTCTCTGCACGTTCAGTTCTCTGCCAACATGCCAGAAATCAGGATTCAACAGCCTCCCAAAAAATCCTAAACCGTCACAAAGAACGGAGCATATGATTCCCTCTCAACAGCACCAGGACCTCGACCATCGAATTGGACTGCCAAACTGGACAGCACCTCAGCCTGGCTTTCACTGTGACTGGTACCAGAGACCACATTTGAAAAGCCTTGGTCACAAAACCACAGGTCAGAACAGCGGATTTGGCAAAGTGTATGTGTATTGATGTGCATTTGCGTTTGCCGGCGTGTGCTTTGTCTATTGTTGTTTACGTGTTTATGTAAATGTGCCTGCATTCACATCCCATGGGTTGTTCCTCATATATATTGCTTAAGATGGTACCTAATGTTGTATTCTTGTGACCAAGATGAGTAAACATGTACCCGCTGGGTTGGGGGGGTGGGCAGATTTACTCTGGCATTAGATGGAATGCAAAGGGAAAGAGACAAGGACTTCAGGCAGAGATGTATTCCATCTGCACGTTAGATGTCACTGACATGAAGGATGCTCAGGCATCCTTCTGAGTACAGGGGAACATCTTATAAAGCAAGGCTGCTGACTGTCATGGTGACATCTCTCTCTGCAAAAGCTGCTGCCGTTGTTGTTGCCGTGGAAGGAGCTGGCTGAGGACCATTCATCTGCCTCCATTTTACCGGCTCATGATGATCCTGCCCAGGTCCCAGACTTTTTCTCCTCATAAGTTGAGCTCAAGATCAGTCCCATGTCCAGACATTTGTTCTGGTTTTAGAACTGGAGACTTCAGGGTTTTAGGTTACCTCAACGACAGTGCAGCTGCTGGGTGGGAGTGTGGAGAGGCTGCGTTTGCTTGGTGCGTAGGTTTCAGTCTGTGTGTCTTCTAGAGGGAGGTGAGAGAACAAAGGACGCTGGGTAAAATGGCTGGTGGCTTGTGTGAGAACAAGGCATTAAATGGAAAAAAAACACCCTCCGCACCCCTGCGTTTACACGTGTTCTTGCACATGCCTACACACTTGGTGTACAGGTGTGAGTCGAGAGCACCTGATGATTTTGATGGGAGGTGAGGGGGTGTGGTGGACATAGAATGAGATGAGTTTGACTGATTTAGGGGAAGCAATATAAGGGAATTGAGGTGCAAAGCATTGCGGGTTGCTGGAGCGGGAGCCGCCTGCCTTTAGCAGGTGGACTGCTGCCTGGTCAGACTGCGAAGGAATGTGCTAGAAAGGCAGAACGCGGAGGCACGTATGTGGTGGAGGTGGATGGGGGGGATGAAGGTAAAAGGAGGTGGGAGGGTGTACCAGTGCCATCGTGTTCCCTGCCTGTTTTCAGATTAGTTTTTCTTTTGGGGGTGGGAAATTAAATTCCACACTGAAGGGTCACACTGCACACTCCTAATTGATCTATTAACTAACACTTGAGCTGGGCTTTGGCACTGAAGATGGATCTAAGCTGCTCACTGCTCCGCCAGTGCCACAGACACAGCCCAAGTTTCTGTATAAGCCACAATAGTACTGTCATCAGCTGTTCATTAACTGTGTGCTCCTCCGTATGTGTCAGAAGTCCATTTAACTTTAGAAAGATTACCAATGTGAGAAATCTGAGTGTAAAATAAAGCGGCCTGTGTGTGTGTGTGTGTGCGTGTGTGCATGCGTATATGACTGCTTGTACAGAGTTCTGTGCTTTTGCATGTGTTTTTACAGCCACGTATGTGAAAGCAAGGTTGTGTTCTGTGTGTGTGTGTGTGTGTGTGTGTGTGTGTGTGTCTGCTCATAGCGTTCACTACTTTTGCGTCTGTGTGTTTTTATAGGCACATATGTGAAAGCATGCTTGTGTTCTTTGCGTGTGTGTGTGTGTGTGTGTGTGTGTGTGTGTGTGTGTGAGTGTGTGAGTGTCTGAGGAGGTCTGTCTGACATTCCTGCTGTGGGCAGGAACACTTCAGCTTGGCTTCCTCCCCTAGGACCAAGAAGGGCAGGCTAAACCCACCCTCGGGGTCGGTGGTGAGCACCCGCTGTCAGACACAGCAGACCCAACATCGGCAGCGACCTGCAGGCTTCCTCGACCCACACTTCCCACTGCGCCTCTGCATGTGAAGGAGTACACCTCACTGTGGTATGACTGCTGTGTCAGCCACCTGAGTGCGTAGGCATATACCCTTTAGTAGTGTCAGGGCATTTGTTTTGGAGCTATGCTAAATTGCCACCCTTCCCCCACCTCCTTGTTGATCAGAACAAGGCAGGCAGGGAGGAGTCTAATTCTCCTCAGGCAACACGGTTGGGCAGCCGTATCAGGCCGTGTCCATCAGCCCAGACAGGAAGTTCCAGCCCAGGGCAGGAGATAACTGATAGGGCTCGCAGATACAGGCTCTCCGTCAGACAAGAGCATAGAGTGGCACACTATGTGCCCTCCCACCTCCATTGCACCAGCAAAGGCAGGAGCTGCAACAGCGAGCAACTCCCGTACTTCGTTTGGGGGGGGGCTTTGTGTGAATGAATGACTGGAATGTTTCAGTTGACAACAGGGTATACATCAGACTTGACCTGCACTGCTTTGGCGTCTGCCTGCAGTGGTTTGGTCTGTGTTTCCTCAGAGATGTCCTTGTCTCTCTCTGCCCCCCCCACCCCCAAATATGCCACATCAACATAGTGGTACAACTAGCACTCGTTGGAGTCACAGCTGCAATTTCCACATGGCTCAACTGCACAAACTCCTCTGGGCATATCTTGTGGGGGTTCATTGATGTTATCAGATGGTGTAAATGTGTGGACTCTGACCAAGCTATATTTGTTTGCCTATTTTTGTACCCTCCCCTACCTTGCAAGCATCCAACATTTACATATGAGACTTAACACTAATCACATTTTTTGCATTTAAGCAAGACTCTCAAAACCTCTACATCACTTTACTTCATTACATGTAAAACATATACATACTCTATACCAACACACCTAACCACAATATTGATGAGTGAAGACAAAAAATGACTACATTTTTGTTCTATTGTATATGTTTGTACATATGTATGTATGTATATATAAGTCACAATAAGTAATCCTGAACTTATAAACATGCTTTTTCCAATACATTGTACTTGTTCCTTTTCTAGGAAGGTCTGGAGACAGGGACACAGTGAACAAACTGTATTTTCCTTACATCCCTAGGCAGCTGATTGGATGGACTGAAAAAAGCCAGCGCTGAGTGACATTCCAGGAACCAATCACTTGTGGGGGGGGGGGGCGGGGGGGGGGGGGGGGGGGGGGGGGGGGGGGGGGGGGGGGGGGGGGGGG
>JABJVR010007134.1:0-11809 GCA_025773905.1 Chitala chitala | reverse complement strand
CTCTCTTACACACACACACACACACACACACACACACACACACACACACACACACACACACACACACACACACACACCATCTGAGAAGATTATAGAAATTTATAAATGTGCTGGCCAAGACTATTTTAGGGGGGAGCATACTTAAAATCTGCCAATTATGTTGTGATGGCACTTGGAGTGGCCAATCAGATTTTGGGAGGGCGGTGCCACCTTGGCCACCCCTCTGACTTTGCCACTGCACGGCATTCAGGTCTCATGTGTCTACCGTGTCAGATACTGCAGGCTGACCTCCATGTCCTGTTCCATACATGTGTCTTCATGCACTGCAAACGCTTGAGCGAGTTTGTCTCAGAATGCTCGATGGACATGCCCTTGCCTGGGGACACTGATGTGTTACCACTAAGTTAATAACTCCTGCTTACACAGAGAACTCTTGATAGACACAAACAGATGCAGATTACAGGTTGCTGAGAGCAGAGAGCTTTGTGTTAACCTCCAGCTGTCCAACACAAAAAACAAACAAGCACCTGCTAATACAAAGACAAGGAGCAACTCAGACCTAAGGAAATTATAAATGTAAGGAAGAAAGGCTCACTGAACAGAATAGGGGCTACTGTTAAAAAAACGCCATCCATCATGGTGATGTTTGGACCATACTGAGTGCATTAATGTTGCTTACAAATATGAGATTTTGAGAACATCACTCTAAACTTTCCAGAATATAATTTGCTGAGTCTGTTGCTTGGGAAAAGAATAAATTGCTTGACTTGACAGTTCAGTGACTGCATACTGTCATACACAAGAGTGAAGCAGCTTTCTCTGAAGCCTTGCTGCCTTAGAGCATCTGAAGAGCAGCGTGTCCAGGCTCCACAGGCAGGCCTAGTGTCAATTCACCTGTCGCGCCACCCATGGGTTCTGTTGTACAAGCGGGCACTGCCAGGCTTTGATTAAGCTCCTGTGCTCACTCTAGCTGCTTTGGCAACAGCCCCCACCCCTCCCCCGCACACATTCCCACCCCATTCCCCGAGAGGCCAAAACAAACCACAAATATTATGATTCCTTTCGCATTATGCTCTCTTATCCAGAGCGTCGTGCTTGGCCAAAAAAAAAAAAACGCAACGCGTTCAAAGTGGCGGCGAAGCGCCGTTTACAGAACACTTTCTTCGCGACTTGCTGTGAGGAGGAGTTGACTGTACTTTAATTAAGCTCCTTTCCTGTGACGAGCTCGCAGGAAGAAGCGACGGCAATCGGGTCCCATGGATTCCCACGCCATCCTGCAGTCTAACTTTCTAAGTAGGCTGTGAGCGAAAGTAGGCCACCGGCAGCCCCCCCCAGGGGCCCTAGGAGCCATGGCAATGAGAAGGCGAGGGCCATCGTCCTACTTCACATCTGAGGGGACCAGTTGCTCCTGTGAGGGGACGCCGCCACCGGGTTGCCGGGTGACCATGTGCCAGTCTCCTGACAGCACTTGGGGGGGGGGGCAACTGTCTGCCATACTTGTTCGGGTGGGGTGACCTGCCCCAAACAAGCACCAGATAACAGCAGAGGTGGGCATGATGCTGGCAGGGAGGCTGAGTTATGTGAGGCTGCAGGAATGGCGTGCTCTTTGTCTATGACTTTTCTTTGATTTATGTTATTCCTTCCTGCCCTTTCACTGCAGTGATGTGCCTCCGCTTTGCCGCCTCACTGTCCCAGAAGCCCCCTCGTTGCTTTGAGCGTGACTTCTGTGGAGCTGAGGGGCCGGACTGAGCTCACGGCGAAACACTTACTCGCTCTCAGCGAATTTGGACATGGCGGCATGTGGTAACGTTAACTTTATGTTTGATGATTAACTTTGAAATTAACTTTTGAAATTGACGCACGTCCGAGGGCCATCCATACGATTAACACTGAAAGGAACGGACACACTTTGATAAAAGTCCTGCTGAAGTTGTGAAGTAACAAAATCATTAAGGAATAGATATGTTAATTTACAATAAAAATGCTCCTGCTCAGCCCTTCCATAAAGTATTATTACTCAAGAAAACTAACCATAAAACCTGGGCAAGTATGCTTTACTGACACGTGTAAATGTGTGTGTGTGTATGTGTGTGTGTGTGTGTGTGTGTGTGGACACACATATGAGTGTGTGTAGCAGAGCTGATCAAGAGTCCTCTTTGACAGTGACATCACCCCCCCAGGGCCCGCCCAAGAGTTAATATAGTTCCCTGAGCAGCACATTCAAGTATTTAGCACAGTAAACTAATGCTCTTGTTTAGCACAGGTCATAGCTGTGTGGGGCTGCCGCTGTTACGTGCGCTTGTATGTCCCATAAGCACAGGTGCACAAAAATGGGCATATCCACAAGCATACCACTGCAAGAGTGCATGGGAAGAACTGTCAGTGTGAGCCCGACCAAACGAGTGTGTCTTCTTGGGCTGTGCAGACACACCCAGATCAGCAAGGCACAGGGTGTATCTGTGTCCACGAAGCTGTGGGTGTGGCCGCAATTCTCTCCCCTCTTTCTCTGTGCCTCCTCACCTATCGATCTTCGTCCCGCTGTGTCTAGACAGTGCCCCCCTCCCCCACCTGCTCGGTGGAGTTCAGGCCAAATCGAACAAGTGGGAGGGAGTGTGGCAGACAGAGCTACCAAATATTAAGCTCTTAAAAAAGCACCTACTTCTTCTTTCCCCCATTCTCTGCTCTGCCAGGCCTTGTGGGCTGCCTGTATCACTAATGAACACAGACTACTTGGCATCTGCAACTGGTGGGAGAGCGAGAAGGAGAAAAAAAAAGAAGATTATTAGTCATACTTTGAACTCCATATCTGCCCATGAATGCCTGCCGCCGTCCAACCGAGCAAGCGATCTACGCTGAAATTTAATTGGACCCGAACCCAGCAGTGTTGTTTCCATCAGACACTTATGCATTCAGGGCACCACCATTGTTAATATTCTGAGTGCAACAACAAGTAGCTTATTGCTATCTACGGCTGCACAGAATTATGCACGTCGGACCGAGGTTAGAAACAAGGGTTCGGCAGCAAGGGAGAGCTGTCTTTAGGACAGGAAAAGCAGCCGAAACACCGAGGTGACGCGCTAATCCGGGGTGTGTCTATTCTCTGCCACGCTGACGGATGGGTCACATGAGCAGCTCCAATCGATGGCAAGACAAAAGAGGAGAGTCAGTGCCACCAGGGTGCTAACGAGCCGCAACTGAGCCAACATACAGCAGTTATTTCCTTTGGTTGTAAGGTGCCACTTTCATGCCTGTCTCCTATATACAGGGAGCGCTAAAGCTTAACAACACAGCAAAGAAGCTATAGTTAGATAACAGAGTTTAAAGAATTGCCTGGTGTTTTGAAAAACTAGTTTGATTCATGATTTCAGATGCATTTTTTTTTTTGTGCGGCATCACCTTCTTTCAAGCTGATACTGATGCCTTTAAAATGGCAGGTCATTATGCTCCCCTCTCCATCATCCTGCTGACACGTACTCATTTATGTGACACTCTAACCCAGTGCAGTTCGTATTACATTCTCTTGGCACATGCTTTTTTGCCAAAGCAGATTCATAGCTCACAGAACTGGCTCTTTGTGTAACAGAATACTCCCTACAAACGGCTTAGTAATACAGTCCTCCTCAGCACGGTGAAGAGCAAACAACTTTTGAGCTTTAACTTACTGTGGCTCCATAGTCATTTGTTCTGGTTTATTCTGATTGGGTTTTAAAATATTACATTCTATTAAATATCCCTTGCTTCCCTGTGGGACCAAGGCTGACCTCCCTTACAGTGTGTTAAATTAAATTCTTTGGGTGTGACAAAATTAAATATCACAACCTTAAATCTATCTGGCACCAATACAGAGGATCAGTAAACTTTGGGCACTGTTGCCTCATGATTCAAATTGAAAAACTTTATCGATCCAGCCAGCCCTCCTACATTCTTTTCTGTTGGCTTGCTGGGCTCAGCCAGACACTGTGGCAAGCAGACTCCCATGACCATTACCTAAATGTTTGCTTTTACTTAATATTACATAGGGTAATAATACGGTAGCCCTGCATCTACTTCCCAAAGCTGAAAAATATGTGCAGATGTATGACTGATTTTGTGAGTGGTGTAAAACTCAGGCTCATAGCTAGGGGGCAGTGTAGGCAATGTAGTTCAACCATGCTGTCAGGCTCAGGACACATGCTATGAAGTGGACACACTCTCTGTACCTAGACACAAGCCAGGCTTGGAAATTTTTTTGGCATTCATAGCCAGTGGACAAGCTAATTTCAGGGTTGACTTGTTTAATCCGTGGTTAAAATGTGAGGACAACGACAGAGCACAGTGACTTTGCTAAATGGTTCCATTTTGAAAGTGGTTTGACACCGAACAGATTCAGCAGAGGGATCTTCTTTGTCGGTTTTAGAAAGCAGTCTGTGCTCTGTAGCACCAGCCTAAGTGAGCAAGGTGATGCTTACTGATGAGTTGTCATGAAATGCTCACAGTGGGCGGAGCTCAACTGTGTGCCGTCCATGGTCCTGTTCAGCATCAAACCAGACCTTTTCTCCCAGTTTCGCTTTAACTAAGGGCATTTGGACATGAACCAGTCCATCACCAAATACTCATCCTCTTCAGTTCCCTATCTGATTACTTTTAGCCCAATATCCATTTGATGTGGTATTCAGTGAATTGTATGTCATTTACTGTGGTGGGTTGGCACCCCGCCCATGGTGTCCCCTGCCCTGCACCCTGTACTTCCTGGAATGGACTCCAGGGTTTTCCGAGAACCTGAATTGGATAAGTGGTATAGAGAATGGATGGATGGATGGATGTATGTTATTTACATAATGAGGTTTTTCATGCAGTAACTGAAAAACACAAGTTGGGATAAATTGAAACTGTCTATCAGATGGCCAGCACCACCAAAGCTGGTGCGGATCTGACTTCTCAGGAGCAACAGTTCATGCTAAAAAAATATAGCAGGGAGCTCAAGGAAAAGGAATGGCATTATTGAGGTCAGCCCTGTGCTGTCATCAGACTTTATGAATTTATACAGAGATGAGAGAAGGTTTTATTTATGAAAGTTACACTAGAGAGACCTGATTTAAAGTTGTCAGAAACAAACAGCTGCTAGAAGCTCTTCACCAACAAAATATTGTAAATGAGAAACTTGGACCAACAAAGTGTAGAGATTTTGCAAATGTGTCCTTTTGAGGTATGATGCCTTCAGGCTACAGTCATAAAATTTCATCAGAACAATGGAATAGTCTCAGAAATTTGACCTTTTTGATCAGGACATTGGGATAGTCTTAGAGCCATGAAATTTCTGATCAAGACAATTGGATAGTCTCAGTGCCATTACAGCTCTAATCAGTCCTAAAGCCATGGAATTTCTGATCAGACCAATGGGATAATCTCAGAGCCATGGAAATTCTGATTAGGACATCGGGATAGTCTAAAAGTCATCATGTTTCTGATCAGGACAATGAAATTAGTCTCTGGTCATTACAGCTATGTGAAGTTAAGAGGGCTGAAATTCCAGTGAAGGTGTGGTGAAGTTACCATAATGACAGCGGTGAGTCCTGATTACGAAACAAAAACATGGAAATCTGTTTCTACAGGCATTACAATATCACCCAAAGAGTGCACAGAAGATAGACATACAAACAAACAACCACAACAAGCACACCGAAACTCAGAACAAGGTGACACTTCCATAGAAATATTTTGTAAATAAGTAGGTTTCTCTAGTTTTAAATTCAGCTCATGGCATTTCAATGAGAATAGCAGGTCAGCTCGTTGACAAACTGCATGCACTAGACATCTACACATAATGTTCTGATGGGTGATATGTTCAACGTAATACACTGTACGTCCTTCATTTTAATATGTCTCACTGTTACAGATTCTTGGGTGATAAATGGGTTCTGTCACATCTCCACTCAGTATTTCTGCATTTCTCGTCTCTCTGCCTGTTCCGTTTTGTTCCCTGTGTTGAGAAAGCTGCCACGGAACATTCCACAAAAAAAGGTGTCAAAGCAGCAGCTTAATAGAATCCAAGGGCCCACAGCACTGGGCTCTTAGTGCACTTGTGAAAAACCTCCATTAAAAAGTGTCATATGTGTTCTAGCACCAAGCAAAGGCCTTAGGTGACTTATTGTCCAGTGTACTGTTAATAAAAGATGAGCGTCGCTAATCTCGACCAGTTTCTCTTAACGCGGGGCTCTCGAAACGGAAATAAGGAGGACGAAACATCGGCCGCCTCTCCCTGACGTACCGGAAAACAGTGGCAGTAGCGACAACAGATTATTACTTTGTCAAAAGCGTCTATCTCGGGCCGTCATTGTTCACAGCTTCGAGCGAGAATAAAAGGCAGCGTGTATGAAAGCCTGTGTTATGACGTTAAAGGCTGTCTAAAACGGCAGCGCGAGAGCGCTACAGCTTATAGCATTTCTGATAGTGTTTGCCTCACTGCTCCTGGCTCCTGTCCAAAGGACAGCAGTATTCTTATACACCTCATTTCAGAAGCTTGATGGCAGTGAGAGGAATACCGAAAAACATTAAAAGGGATAAAATATCTTCCCCACGAACAACTTTCTACCAATGAAAGTTTGAGATTTTCTGTTTTATGAACATGCAATATGTGAGTTTGTACACTTCACAGTAAATACAAATAAAATGGTAAAAAAAATCTTCCACTACATCCTGGCTAGTATGAAACTCCTGAAGACGTTTTGATTAAGACTTTATCTTCTGACTTTTGAAGCGTGCCCAGATCATACATGAGGATGTATGATACACTGGTGTGTATCCAGCCTGTCTTACCCCCTGAGGCCTCCAGCCATTCCATCATCCCCCTCTGCCCTGCGAGTGGGAAGAGCACCATTGGTCAGCCGATTCTCCATCTTCCTCCTGGCTATTTAGACTTCTCTAACGTGCCTGAAGAGCACCTCCCTGAGCGACCTCTTCCATGACATATGGGAACAGCATTGGTGCCTATGGTCAATGCCTTGGCCTGCTGCCCTCTGAGATTGTAAACTGTGCCACCGGGACCTTCTTATTACATCTCAGCTGTCACTGCTGATGCTCTTCTCCTTTCAACCCATCAAATTTTGCTCTTCTTAAACAGGTTTTTGGCTGAACAGCTGGACAGAGATTCTTGCATGTCCCTGCATCAATGCAAACACCAGGTTTGGGAGACCACGGACTGCACTCAATGCAGCTAACTTTCAGAACTGTGCAATTGCTGTGATTGTTTGCAATGTTATATTAATCTTTAAACTATCAAGCAGCTGGGCTCCAATTCCTTCCTATGGCATAATTTCTCTTTAAGTGTGCCTGATTGCATGGAGGTGATTTGAGGAGAGTTCATTAATGCACAGAGCATCCTGTGCAGCAACATAAGTAAACAGAGGTATTTAAGGCAACTTCATGAAATGCAATGCACTGACATTTTCAGGGGAAGCTATAAACCCTTTGAAATGGGTGTGCCGAACAGCAGGTTGCTCAAATTGTGTTGGTTTAACTGAGGCTCGGTAAAATAAAAACTGCTTGAAGGCCAAGCGGTTCTGCTGGGGTCATCTGCGAAAGGACAAACCATTCGCTTATGAACTGCACACAACAGCACATTACTTAATGCTTGTTAGATGAAAGGGACAATCTTCAAAAGATCAGAGGGTATGCTAAACAACCACAGAAAATTTTAAGTGGCAAAATCAGTCACTTGAGGAAGGCATCAGATCAAACTAAAAAGGACAGTACATAACAGTGGAAAATCATGTTCTTTTTCCATTGATCTTACTGCCAGTCTTGGGCCTCCGCCTGGCGGATGGTGGATTAGTTCAACACAATTACACTAAGTACATCCCAGGTGGGAATGACAGAAACCTGCACTGCCAATGGGCCTCATTTCAGGACACAAGCAAATGGAGAGCGATTATCTTGACACTGGGTTGGTGGCACAAAAAACTGCGATCAATCCAACTGGGGGGAAAAAGGGTGTCCAATTTGCGAAAGCTGAACACCTTTCACCTTTAAAGCAGTCTTGTGAAATGAGACAGACTCGGCTGCTGATGGTGTTTGGGAGAAAATGGGACAGAGATCAGTCTTCCGTTGTCTGAGTGCTAACACTCAACAGAAACTTCAGGTGCGACGCACACAGAAAATCCTGCAAGACAAACTGCAATACCTTACTGCCCCTCTCATCAGCTGACGCGTGCTAGCAAATGGGCCATGCTAAGTACTTCAAGGCATGAGGTAATTAGAATGACGTTAATTAAATGGAAGGTTGGAAGGTTAAATGTTTTTTCCTCCATCTGCATCGAAGCCTAAAACGTCAAGTTTGCTAGCAGCAGACAAGCTTATCTGAGCCTTGTTTCTACGTATGTGTAAGTTTGTACGGCTGAGGGGGCGAAGTGAGGTAGAGATAAAGACAACTCATGCTATGTCACCACACTGCCCTTCTATCATTCTGACAGACATGATAAAAAGAATGTACTTGCTGAGATCTATAGCTCCAAATTTTCCTCAGTTGCCACAATTTCCTAATCTTCCTCTGAGGAGAAACATCTATGAATTTATAGCAAATGGGACGAATGCAGGAGAGAGGGGGGTCATAACTCAATATTCAGGGGGGAGAGAACATCTCCTCCCCTCATTCCTACACCCCTGCCATTTGGTATATTATAGCACCAGATGACTGCTTCCATTAATCCTATAAAAGCTGTTTTTTTGTATTGAAGGAGATACAACATCCAGCCGCATAAGAAAAGAGGCAGACCGAGAACAGGACAGGACAGAGAAAAATAGCTAAAAGCTAAATAACTGGTGGTAGAAATGGGGTACACAGGATCAAATAACAGGGAATACATCCACTCAGCTTCTACGGAGGAATCGGACAGATTTAGAACGGAAGGTCAAAGTGAGGAAGTGCAGCTGGAGATCCCCCGTGACACCGGCAGTTTGTTTCTATAACAACACGTTTAGACATCTTTCTGCACGTCAGCTGCTCTTTCTCTCTATCCTGTCGCATAGAACATATCTTCTGGAAGGGCCTCAGCACAGAGACTAAACTGCTCTGAGAGAAGCGGTGCTAGTAAAATGGGGGCAGGACAACTGTTTGATTACAGAGACAGTCATTAAAATGTTAAGGGCCAGCCGTCGCTCTGAACACACGTCACGCTTCGATCCTCAAGGTTTGTCTGAACATCCAACAGTTAACCACCGTGGCGGGTACGTGGGCATTGGATGCTAAACAACGTCGCGGCTACAGTAATAGAATTGTCAAAGTGTATAATTGCAGGCTGCTTCTAACTGAACAGACAGAATCTTGTCAGCCAACACAACGTATGCAAACAACGTTACCACCCTAGGGTGAAAGCCTCTTTGTTTGCCCTTGTCTCCAGAAAACTGGCACAGCTATATATGTATATATAATAGCTGTAGTCATAACTCAAACTCTATAGCCTGCAACGTTCCACAAAAGCACTGCGAAATGCGTACATGGGTTTGGAAAAAGCTGTGTGTTTTACATTCCATATGGCGAGCTGTTTTTTAAAGTAAAGAGGAGCCACTATAGCATGAGCAGACAATGCACTTCAGTGCTATTTAAAAATGGATTATGGTGCAAGGACACCGCAAGCTTAACCTACAGGTATATGCAGAGCTCTCAACCATAAATATCACCATCGGCCCAGGCCAGCCTGACTGTGTTTAGAAGTCTTAAAACAAACATTATTCCATCTCGTCTTTTAATTTTTTTTTACTGCCACTACACACCAGATGTTCACTGCTCAAGTTTTATGCCTTTAGCACAGGTTGTAGAAGTTATTTAAGCTATAGCTGAATTGGATTATGTTCATTGGGTTTTACGTTTGTATATGTGCGCGGGCCTATTATGGGACACCCATTAGGACAATTACCTGCAGCTAGTTGGCTGATTACCTGTCGCCTGTCTTACTTGCTCCACCGTACTCATTTATGAGTCAGCAAATATTCTGCTTTCTGGTGCCTCTTGCAATCATCATATCTACTGAGATGTGTCTTTGTATCACATTCTAGTTTTCTTTTTTGGGATTTTGGCTGAGACTTTTGTGTCTTTTAGATTTCTAAGTTTTCACCCCTCGAGACTGGAGTTTTCCTCACCCCAAACCTTTTTGTTCACTGTCTGGCCTATTTGTGAAATAAATTTCTCTAGAACTTGGTCTGACGTTCTCAGTCCTATGAGGCTCACTGGGGTAGGAGGCCCCATGACGGGGGTCTGTCCAGTGTAAGTGCTTGATGTGTCTAAAGTGTGACTATGTGTGCATATCGTCTGCAGTTGATATCCTCTGCACTTATGGACTTTCCAGAGCAAGCTGTGGTGGTGCTGTCCGTTCTGCTGGCTCCCTCTCTAACAATAAACATATGGGTGATGAACATCTTCCTACATGCTCTGCTCCTGTTCAAAGCCTGCCATGCTCAGGAAGCTCTTCAGGCTGGATTACTGCCTGTCTGGACTCAGCGCTCACCCTGAGGCGACCCCAACGCTCTTTATGGTCACCTGTCACTGGTGTGCGTATGCTGTGTGATGAAGGTCCGTCCTAAAAGATAAAACTCAAACAACTACAGCAAGATGAGTCTTCTCTCCTTTCCTTCGTGTCACAGCTGGTTACCTTTTGACACAGGGGACTGTCTTTTATCACAATCAGCTCTCATATAGAACAATCAATTCTGTAAACAATGATATAATAATGCCAACCTTAGAGCCAGGGCTGCCAAGCTCAAAAAAATGTAATGCAGACCAAGGTACATACATGATGTGTGTGCGTGTGTGTGCGCACCTGTGTGTATGTATGCGCGTATGTGTGTGTGTGTGTGTATTTTCCAAGTTCTCTGGTTTCCTCCCATGGTCCAAAGACATGCAGGCCATGTTGTGTGCATGTGGCCTGTGATGGGTTGACGACCTGACCGGGGTGTCCCCTGCCCTGCGCCCTGTGCTTCCTGGGATATATATATATGTGTACATATATACACACATATATGTGTGGGTGCCTGTGTATGTGTGCATGTGTGTCTCAGTCATTTTCCAACAGCACAGTATAAGTATATAGGACTATATACAGATAGGCCAACTAACTGTCTGTAGAATTATCAGGAAAAAAAGATATTTTTCAATGAAAAAATGCACTTCACACTACTGATTTTAGAGCAGTACTGTGTAGTCTGGGTGTACAAGACAAGGTAAACTACAGTCTAGATAAAAAAGTGAAAGGTAGTTGTTTACTTCCATTCAATATGGGGGAGGGATAGTAACAGAGAGATGGAGAAAACAGTGACAGCTGAACAGATGCCAGGCAAAGACTGCTGATAGGGTACGATTTGTTACACAGCTGCCTGACAAATTCACAGGGGTCAAACTCCTGTTAAAGAAAGTCACTCCCAAAGACAGCATCCTTTGTACAGTACTTGGCAGAGGCTCCAGAAGGAGTACTTATGGACTTCCTGTATATTTGGTTCTCCTCTGGCAAACACACATTCTGTATACGCATGATACACATGATGCTAACGCTGGCTGTGTAGAACATCGTAACATCATGTAAATTAAATGCAAGGAGGAAACTAAGGAGCCCCCAGAATAAGTGTCCTGGTAATGGCTTCAAGGCTTCCTGTATATTGACAACATGAAAAAAGAACTTTCACTCATCAAAGGAAGGAAGAAAGATATATATATATATATATATATATATATATATATATATAGAGAGAGAGAGAGAGAGAGAGAGAGAGGGGACAGGAAGGAATACAGAGACTGAGATGACACAGTGTGGACTCTCCTGAATTTTGTGTAATTGATAGATGA